>PVJL010005162.1:0-113415 GCA_004026885.1 Lyroderma lyra
ATTTTAATAAAAACAACTCTCAGTGGGTAAACACTGTACTTGCTTCCTCTCACAACCACATCACAATTACAACTAAACTACAGAACAACCATCACTGAGAATTGCTGGAAGTCTAGTTGAACAGAAGTCTTATAACTAAGCACATATAGAAAAAGCCACTTTGAGACTGGTAGAAGGGGTAGAGATGCTGAACAGGCTGGTCTCACATCCATGTGAGGAGAGATGGGTCCCAGTCCCACATCAGACTACCCAGCCCAGGATTCCTGTGCTGGAAGAAAAGTCTCCACAACTTCCGGCAGTGAAAACCAACAGAGATTGTGGCTGAGTGACAGAGGGGGCAGCTGGATTCTCCCAGGCATTGCTCTTAAAGGGCTTACACATGGACTTACTAGCTGACAGCCTCTCTGTGACCTTCAGCACTGACGCAGCAGCTGGAAAAGCAACAGGGACCTACAGGGAGTGACTGAATTGTTTGGCTATGTGTGAGGATTTGAGGAGTAGCTTTTTCCCAGACAGATGTGCTGGTAGAATCCATTATTTCTTTAATGATCTCTCCTCTCTCCTGGCGTGCAGACTAAAAAACACTAAACAAAATGGACACAAGCAATCTATACGAGATGCAGAGTTCAAAACACTGGTTATAAGGAAGCATAATGAATTTAGGAGAAGAGTAGATTAATTCAGTGAGAACTTTAAGAAAGAGATAGGAAATGTAACAGAGATAAAAAACACAAAAAAGAACCAGTCAGAAATGAAGACTATAATAAATGAAATAAAGACTACATTAGAGTGAATCAACAATAGCTTAGATGAAGCAGATGATCAAATCAGGTATTTGGAATATAAGGTAGCAGAAAGCACCCAATCAGAACAGTGAAAAGAAAACAAAATCCAAAAAATGAGGCTAGTTTAAGGGGCCTCTGTGACAATATCAAGTGTACCAACATTCACATCACAGGGGTACCCGAAAGGGAAGAAAGAAAGCAAGGAATTGAAAACCTACTTGAAATAATGACGAAAAACTTCCCTAAACTTGCAAAGGAAATAGACCTATACCCAGTAAGGGTAGAGGGTCTCAAACAAGATGAACCCAAAGAGGCCCACACCAGACACATAGTTAAAATTCCAAAGGTTAAAGACAGAAAGAGAATCTTAAAAGCATCACAAGAAAAGCAGTTAGTTACCTACAAGGGAGCTCCCATAAGACTGTCAGCTGATTGCTCAACAGAAACTTTGCAGGCCAGAAGGGACTGGCACAAAATATTCAAAGTGATGAAAAATAAAGATCAAGATTACTCTACCTGCAAAGCTATTATTTGGAATCAAAGGACAGATAAAGAGCTTCCCAGATAAGAAAGAGTTAAATGAGTTCATCACCACCAAACGAGTATTATCAGGAATCTAAGAGGAACTTCTTTTATATGAAAAAATATGAATCATAAAATGGAATAACTACATACCTATCAATAGTTACTTTAAAGGCAAATAGATTAAATGCTCCAATCAAAAGACAGGGTGGCTGAATGGGTAAGAAAACAAAGTCCTCACATATGCTGCCTACAACTCACTTCTGATCAAAAGACACACACAGACTGAAAGTAAAGAGATGGAAAAAGATATTTCATGAAAATGGAAATGAAAAATAAAAGCTTGAGTATCAAAACTTATCCCAAACTAAACAGACTTTAAAATAAAGGCTATAACAAATAACAAAGAAGGATTCAGTAATCCCACTTCTGGATATTTATCCAAAGAAACCCAAACACTACTTTGAGAGGACATGTGTATCCCTATGTTCACTGCAGCATTACTTAAAACAGCCAAGATGTGGAGGCAGCCTGGGTGTCTATCAAAGGATGAAGGGATAAAGAGGAGGTGGTACATATATGCAAGGGAATTTGTTCAGCCATGAAAAAGAATGAAATCTTGCCATCTGCAAACAACATGGATGGAACTACAGGGTATTGTGCTAAGTAGAGTAAGTGAGACAGAGAAAGGCAAATGCCATATGATTTCACTTACATGTGAAATCTAAAGAACAGAACGAACAAAACAGAAATAAGCATATAGATACAGAGAACACTTTGATGCTTACCAGCTGGGATGGGGGTTGGAGGTGGGTAAAAAGGGGGAAGGAATTAAGAAGTACAAATTGGTAATTACAAAACAGTCACAGGGATATAAAGTACAGCATAAGCAATATAGTCAATAATACTGTAATAACTATGTGTAGTGTCAGATGGGTACTAGGTTCATTGAGGTGATGACTTCATAAGTTATATAAATGTCTAATCACTATGTTGAACACCTGAAATTAACATAATATTGTATGTCAACTATAATTGAAAAATAAAACAATTACTTAAAAAAATAACAACTTTCCAGTAAACCACATGGCCAGCTCCACCTTCTCTCACTGAGGCCAAACTCTACAGTGGCCAAATTCGTCAATGTTTCTTCAATGAGCACAGAATCAGGGAGGAGATATAATATAATTTGGATACTCAATGGGGTCAATTTCTGATGGATTTTATGTGAGTGGTGTCCAACCTTTTGGCTATACATAAAATACACTAATACTAATGATAGCTGATGAGCTAAAACAAAGGTCACAAAAAATTTCATAATGTTTTGAGAATTTGTGTTGGGCCTCATTCAAAGCTGTCCTGGGCTGCAGGTTGGACATGCCTGCTTTATGTCCTTCTCCTATTCAATATCCATTCCTCCCCTTATATTTCAAGAAAACACAATTTTGTTCTAGATGGCAATGGGCCCAACCCTAGGCAAGTCATGACTAGGTTAAACCAGTGTTCCTAAACTTGGCTGATGATAAAAATTACCTGGAGTATTTGTTTAAAAAAAAAGAAAAAGAAAATGAAATGATATATCTTGGGTTCCCATCACAAACCCAGCAAATCACAATTTCTAGGGACGAGGCCTGGTAATCTGTACTTTTAACAAGCTCCTCCCTTCCATTAAGTGACCCTAAACAACATCATGGAAGTTTGAGGAATTCTGATCTCAGCCAAGAGTGGCAAGCACTCCTATGCTCAGCTTTCCTAGTATATCTTGCACCTAGGTGACTATGTGACCAGTTCTGGCAATGAGACCTGAATGAAGTCTATCAGGGAGTCTTCTGGGAATATGTTTACTAACTAGTAAAAGGATAAAGACACTTGCCCTTCTACCTTCACTTCATACTCTGAATGCAGCTATGCAGTAGCAACCCAAGGAAAAGACCAATGGAATTGCGATATCAACTTTGCCATGGTGAACAGCTAAAATAATGTCGGCAACTGCCTCCCTCCAATTTCATGTTAGATGAGAAAAATAATCCCCAGGTTGTTTAACCTTGTAGTGAAATGTTTGTCCCTTGCAGCAAATGTATTTCTAATCACATCATGACCACTACCAATGTATGCTTCTGTGACATACCCCAGCTCACACTCCAAGTACAACTGCCTTTCCTCTTCCTGGTGAGAAATTCCTTCCCCAGATATGTTAAAGCAGTGATTAGGTTTAGGCAAGACCTGCATAAATGGCATCCATCTGAATTTTTAAGAGGACCATACCAATTTCCTTTCTCCATACATATTTGTTTTATTGTTTAACTCTCAAAAACTTAAATTTTTCCAAGTTATTGGAGGGTATCTCACAGATATTCTTTGTGACATTGACATTTTAATAGCTAGGTTTTATTTTCCTGAATAGAATTCTGTCTGAAAAACTATAATGAGGTTTGGCAAATAGATAGTAAATATTTTAAGGTTTGTGGATCACGCATTCTCTGTTGAAACTACTCAACTCTGCTTTTTAAAAAAGCAAGCAGACATAGGCCATAGGTAAATGAAAGGGCATGGCTGTATTCCAATAAAATTTCATTTATAAAGACAAGTAGTGCCCGAATGGGCCCATGGGCTGTCACTGGCCAACCTCAGCACTATAAGACAATCTTCATTTTCAGAAACTTGAGAAAAAAATTGAGTCTATTTGTAAAAGTCCACCAGGCTTTAACCACATCAGGTCTCTCCCTGTGTTGCTGCCTGTTACATGGAAAAACAATGAACTGGGAAGAGTATAGTGGCACACAGAGGACTCACCTTGGTCAATGCCCCTTCCAACAATAAGTCCTTAGAGAAGAAGCAAGGATGCTGCTGTATTTACTGAGCATCTACTATCTGCCTGGGGCTGTGGGAAGTATTTTCACATAAATGTTAATCCACCAAGGTTCACGATCTCATCTTAAGTTCCTGATACATCTTAAAAATCATGGTCACTCTGAAGTAACCTAAATAAGGGAAACAGCTGTGATATGCGAATACCCTTTATCTAGCCATAAATTGAGACATTTTACCATCCTGCCTGGAATATAGGCAGGAAGAAGATAATATTGGGGGAAGTGAAATTAAGAGAGTGATTTATTTTTTAAATTTGAAATTTTAGTGTTATAGTAAATATGCATTTTTTTCAACGTAAGGATTTTTAACTTATTTTTGCTTACCTATATAGTAAAACTTACCAGATATCTGGTTTTCATTTATTCATAATATTAATACTTGAAAGGGGCTATCTCCTTTTCTCATATGGAGGTTTTTCAGTGTGTCCATTTTTGAAATATAGCTTAACCAAAACCTGCCCTAAATTTTAAAGCGTGAGAGTAGCCCAATGGTTAGAGAACTGTTCACTTAAACGCTGAGGTACCTTTTAGAACTGCAAGATAGGAGAATGCCCTTACTTCCATCATTCACCACAAAGAAGATACTACAACTAACTGTCTCAGCTGGTTTAGAACTATCACTGAAAGAGCCAAATCTGAAAATGGCAAGTCTCTAGTAGCCACATTTTCAGCCTACTGCAAACTGTATTTTCCAAAATGGTCACAGCAGTGAACTTCCAGAATTCTACCTTTCCTCAACAGAGTCACTTCCCTTGAACCTCAGCAGAATTCCTGACTGCTTCAACCAAGAAAATGCAGCAGAAATGATGTCACATGACTGCCAAAGCTAGATCACAAAAGGTGATACACTTCCATCTGGCCCTCTCCCTTGAAAGTAGCCACCACACTGTGAAGAAGTCCAAACTAGCCTACATGGAGAGATGAAATGGAGAAGATCTGAGGCTCCAGAAACAGCCAGCATCAACCATAAGAAATGTGAGTGAATGGGCCTTCAATGGATTCTAGCTCCCAATTTTGGGCCACCCCAGCAGATACACAAATTGCAGATTCACAAGCAAATAAAAACACTGTTATTTTAACTCACTAAGTTTTGAGCTTAGTAACTAGAATGCAAACTCAGGATTGACTGAATTTCACCTGAAATAAAATAAACTTTGTTTTGCTTCCCATTTTGATTCCCAAATGCAGGCAGAAAAAAATATATATATATACATACATCTTCCAACAGTGATGTCCTGCTGCAAGGCGCTTATATACAACTGCAGGGTCAGCTGAGGGGCTGATCCCAGGAAAGCCTGGATCACCGATGCCCGGCTGAACGCAGATCGGTGGGTAAACAGCTTGCCCTCTGTCTGGCCCACTTCTTTCTCAATCTCCTCTGAGAAGCCATTTTTTGGAATTTGTCGCTTCTTGGTGATACTGACATAAGGCTCTTCAGTGTGGTTTGACTGACAATAGATGCAGAAGACTTGAAAACACCTGGAAACAAATCAGCAAGTCATGATAATCAGAGGCAGACAGGATTCTGTCTTTTCTTAGTTACGCTGCTTACACTTAGCCTGGTTCTCCAAGCCTTGGCTTGGCTACTCTGGACTGCAGCCCCTCTCTAAATTCATCCACTCCAGGGACCAGTTCTGAGCATGTAGCCCTTGAGGCCCTTCAGGAGGTCAAATGGAACTGAGTGCGAACCAATTAAGAGGTGACACTGAAGCCCACTGAGACAAGGATACCAAGCAGAAAATAGGAAGTGATTCAGCTTCCAGAGACACAGAAAAATGTTCAATTTCCCTTCCCGACACTCATTAGCTATGGAGCACTGGGCAAGTTAATTAACCCTTGAGACATTTACCTCAATTATAAAGTGGAGGTAGTACCTACTTTTTCACATTCTTATGTATATAATAGAGTATATGTGTGTATTCACACACACACACACACACACACACATGGGAGGGCTGATAAATTTTGCCTCCACTGTAATTTTTTTTTTGTTACATTAGACATCTCTCGATATAGTCGGTTGTGTATAGTTACATGGTCTGTCCCCTCCATCATTCTTGAGCTTGCACACAGATGCTTACATTTTCTACTCAGTGCACATCGAAATGGAAATGTTCAGATGTTCAGTTCAAACATCATGCTATTACTGAATTTTTAACAGCAAAAAACGTTTCTCTAGTTTTTTTGAAATTTTTGAAAAAGAAGGTGAGGACTTCTTAAAGAAGATCATTACAGGTAATGAAACTTGGTTCTATCAGTATAATCACGAGAACAAAAAGCAGTCCATGGAATATTGCCACAAGGGATCACCTCAGCCAAAAAAAATTCAAAACTCAGGCCTCGGCTGGGAAGGACATGTTAACTGTTTTATGGTCTGAACACTCTTGCATTTTGATGTGCACTGGGTGAAAAACAAGCGTCTGTTTGTGCAAGGTCAAGAATGATGGAGGGGAGATACCACGTGACTACACAGAAATGGTTATATCCAGGTATGTCTAATGTCACAAAAAATATTCCAGTGGAGGCAAAATTCATCAGCCCACTCCCATACATATATAGATAGATATGTCTCTCCCTTTGTGTGTGTGTACGTGTATTTTTTTTCCATATCCAGCCGATGCCATGCATCTGATCAGTTAAAGTGCAGCTATGGTTGAGAGATCCCCAGCACCGAAAAGTTTGCCATCTAGTATTCCTCTAGAGAAGATCACAATATATTTTTCTATCTCTCTGCTCAAAAAGTTCTTATGGAGCATGACTAAAGTCAATCATGTCTGAGCACCTGTCAGCTATGTCTTATTTATGGAATTTCATGTCTACCCTAGGGATGAAGCCTTAACCAGTCACCTTTCACATACAGAGTCAGTCTTTTAACATTGGATTTTCCTCCTTAGGTAAGATATGGATACCAAAGGGAGGAAGAGTACTAATGTGTGAGATTTATTTTAAAGTACACACACAAATGGATTGATGGATCAATAGAGGAAGGGCACATGTGTGAAATAAAATGTTAATTACAGAATCCAAGTGGTTAGTACTTGGGTGTTCACTGTACAGTTTTTTTTTTAATTGTCATCTGCATGTTTGAAAATTTTCATAAAAAAATGCTGGGAAGAATGGGGTTTTCCTAGGAAGAACAAAAATGCTTGAGGTCTTAGGTTTAAAATTATTAAAAGACTTTTCCCTTGCAAACATATATTTTTATAACAATCTTATAATGCCACCAAAATATTTTATGTTTTCACTTATTTTACTGAATGTTGATAACTTTATACTCTTATCTGGAGGCAACTATGGTGATGAAAATTCATTCGTAATTGGAAATAATAAAATAAAACGATGTAAGAGAGGACATGCAGGAAACTCTCTGGTGAATATAAAGTGGACATATTTTGTGATTATTACCTTTGTTTATTTGTTCCTGGGAGAAAGAAAATATATAGCTTTGTGTGTGTGTGAGATAGAGAGGTGGGGTAGAGGGGTAGAGAGGGAGAGAGGGAGAGAGGGAGAGAGGGGCAAGAAGGCGAGAGGGAGAGAGGGCAAGAGGGCGAGGGGGAGAGAAGGAGAGAGGGAGAGAGGGAGTGAGGGTGAGAGGGAGAGAGGGAGGCAGCTCACAAGTATGTAAGAGCAAGAAAGAGACAGGTTTGTCTCCTACTTTTTGGCAGGGTGGGGGTTACAGACACATTAATATATTACATGAAAAGATGTAAAACATTCTGGACCAATTTGTTCAGCTGAAAATAATAAAGTTCAGGTTATAAGTTCAAGTTCAGCTGATCCAATTGAATTTGTTCTGAGAAAAAACTCAAATCTATGACCAAGGACCGTTTGAGGCTGAGCAACTTCACACTGTTAGACCACTGACTACAACAACTAGAAGACAATAACCGACCATTATCTTCATTCTCAAATATGTGATGAATGCAGATGTGCTTTGCTAAGTACTGGGGGGGATGCAAAGACAGCTGAATACACCTGCCTCATTCAGAGGTGCTCACAATCTAAATGGGAAAATGGGACATATACATAAGGATAATAAATAATATTTTTCACAATTTATATAGCACATATTTTATAAAATATGTCTATATATTAATTCACTTCAAAATAAAGTCTATTGCAAGAATGTGAATCATATTAATAGTATTACTTGTAATAGCAAAATTCTAGGAATACTCTAAAGGTTTCAAAATAAAAAAATGATGAAAAACTCATACTATATATTAAATTAAATATCTAGTCCTTAAAATTGACAGTATGGGCATATATTTACTGATATATAAAATGTTTACTAAATTTGGTAAGTAAAAGAAGTACATCACAATAGAATTTACAGTAGACTCTCAGTTCACTAGCCCCTATGCCAGATAAGTGTAGTGTTATTTCTTTGAATTTTTTCCAGTTGCTTGAGAGTCCTGGTTGTTTGAGTTCTGGTAGAAAATTCCTTTTTTTTTTTGTAAAAAGAAAATTACACATGCATAAAAATATACACAAATCTCACAAACACATACATTAAACAGTAGAGTGCTTGTTTTGGCTCATAATGACTCAAGAGACTGTTAAATAGTTAGGAATTTTGTGAGCCAGTTATTAACCAACTGGTAGCCTGCAATAGATCATAACAGCAAAATTTCCATCACAGAAATTAGCAAACACTGCAAATCAGGGCTTTTTCTGCCAAGACAGTTTATCAGCTCACTGCTATAAAAATAGTTGTAAGGATCTCCAGGAAAATGTTAAGAACTGTTCTCTTTAAGCCAATTAAATTTTTAAAAAGTTAATGGTGCTTATCTGTTTCTGCTCTTCTGTCATTTCAACAGACGATATACCGCATAATAAAATCAAGCTTAGAATTTTTAAAGAATAAACAAACAAAAGAAGCATCAGCCCATGCTAAGAGCTGAATGAATGAAATGAATGTTAAGAGGAGAAAGCAATTCTTTTGATGCTGAGAAGGAGGGTTTTACTAACCAAGAAGCATTTACAGAATTGAAAATTAAATGAAAATTCAGTGTCTACCAACGGAAATAAAAGACTGTCTCAGAATAAGCTACACAGAGTTGTCCTTGAAGCCCAAGTGGATCCCCTTACAACCCACTGCTTTTCCTAACTAAATACATTTATTGCAGCATAGAGTTTTACATGTTTAATAGTATTTTAAAAAGCCCTAATATTATACTTCCATTACTTACCACTACTGGTTAAGAAAACTGATAAGAAACAAATTACTATTTCTACTTGGAGTTCTCCAAGACTCATCCAATTACTCCAAGTCTGTTTTTGCTTGTTGGTTTTGTTTTTGGTTTTTTATTTTTATTTTTGATTGAGAGGTTGTCTAAATATAGCCATAAATTAAATACCTTCATCAAAATCATTCAAGGTAGTTTTTCAATATGATGTAGACTAAGGGTTGGCAAACTTTTTCTGTAAAGTATTTATAAAGAGTAAATATTTTAGGCTTTGCAGTTCATGGTTCCTATTGCAACTTGTCAACTCTGCCACTATAGCTCAAAATCAGTCACACACAGTACAGAAATGAGCATGGCTCTGTCCCAATAAAACTTTATTTAAAAAATAGGCAGTGGGGAGATTTTGCCTGTGAGGCATAGTTTGCCAACTCCTAACATAGATAATCAGCAGGATGACCCATTCTTTTTTATACTTTATCTCATTTTCAACTATCATAGTGGAAAGAATTTATTCCTTAGCTGAAACTATGCAAGTTGGTGTCAGCACAAATAACCTATGGTAACAGAGAGACTCTAAGGTAGTTAATAAAAGCACCTTTTCAAAAGAAATACTATAATTTCCTATATGCCACATTTATCTCCATATGAACACATGCTTGGTGAGGCTACAAGAGAACAAAACCAGTTAAATAGAAAGTGCCATTTGATCTTTGAAAAGCCACTTGCATAATCTCACTGAGTCTCAATTCCTCAACTATGAAAAAAAGATAATGACAGTTACCTCACAAGGGTTTACAGTGGATAGAATTAAATATTGTATGTAAAAACACTGTGCAAACAAAAAATGTTCTTCAAATTTAGGCTGTTATTATTGTAAAGTCTTTTGAATGTTTACTATAGAAAGAAATACTATGGTGAATTATTTTGCAATGTTACATAAAATATTACTGGAACGTCTTAGCTTTTATTTTATAAAACCATATTTTTATGTACCATTTTTTTCCCTCATTGTACTAGCAAGTAAAAATGGAAGGAAATCCCTTGAAGTAGTAACTCATTTATATTCCTTCTCCCAATTAATTTATAAAATTAACATAATTGAAAAAAATGATCAACAAATCTGGCTGTTGTCAAGAGATGTTTTTCCCTCTGTTTTTATAGAATATCTATTATCATTCATAATAAAATTGTCCTTAAAATAGAAAAAATAAATTCAAGACATTATCCTATGTTTTTATCATTCAAATCCAGCTTTAGTGAGGGAACAACCATACCAACTGCAACTTCAGTTTTAAATATAAGTCTGATGTAAATAAAATATGGTGCTTTCCCGATACTTCCCCATAGGAAAGAAGCAGTAGGGCCTAGTGTGCACTATTTAGCCCTTGATCATTAGGGTATACTGCAGTGCAGTTTAACTGGCAGAATTTAAAAGCAGCATCTCACCAAAAAAGAATCTAGGTTGGGAGGGTTAGTATGCACCCAAAAATAAAAAGCTAAATTTTCCAAAACAATTTAAATGGATTACTAAATCTAATCAATAAAGAAGTGAAAGAAATGCACTATGACTCTACTTTGAACGGTGGAAATAATGCTGATTCTTATATAAATCTTAGAGTTAAAATAGAACCCAATACTCAGCAGGAAGGACTTTCAATAAGATATTAAGTCATGCTAATACACAACATCAAATTGCTTTTTTTTTTCTTCATCTGGAAGCGAAGAGGCTTGGAACCCTATTTTGTGTATCTCAGCTTTAAGATCATGGGGTCCAATATCTCCTTGAAATAAATTAGCTTCATTAGAATGAGAGAGTCCTTATTGTTATAAGGGGACTGTTGCTTTGTTTTTAAGTTTTATTTTCTTTTCCCCCCAAGAAGACAATGACCCATTTGCATTTTTCTGGAAATACATCTTCTTATGGTGTTGAAACCTTTTATATAAATGAGACGTTATCTCTTCAAAGCATCAACCTTCTTCTTTCGTTAACGAAGTTAAAATCTTTACTGGAAAAAATGAAAAATGTAGAGACATATATAATAAAGAAGAAAATTATGCACTTTCCATATTTTTCAGGACAAAATTGAAATGATTTATAACTCTACCCTGCAAAAATTACCACCATTAACAATCTGGTATATTTCCTTGAGTTCAGGTTTATATGTGCCATCCTTTTTTAATACATAATACTATATCATTAGCTTTGCCTTAGGTCCCTCTTAGTACTTAGGAACATTTTAAATAGCAGAAATAATAGGGTATTATCATTTATCTGGATGGCTAGTTAGGGTGTGTTTCTAAATTTTGCCAAGGTGACCAACCTTTCTTAATTTAAGATGGAACTATTGCTAAAGTGTACTCCACATTCATCTGTCCTCTTTCACAGAGTGTAAGGGAACATAATACACTCAACTCCATTTCTAAGTAGCCTATGTGGTCTGGGGTTTCATTTTCCTCCTCTCTAAAATGGGAACAATTACACCTACTTCATGATGAGGATTCAATGAACTGAGGTACACAAGCACCTACCAAATCATCTAGCATAAAGAAGCATTGAGAAATGTCAGTTCCTCTTTCTCTATTTAAATGTTACCAGCAATGAGCTTCCTTTTCACACATTAGGTTAAAAACTGATGAGTGCCTTGCCCAAACTCAGATCATATTGATTTTACTGAGTGGGAATACAACCAGGACACTGTGGCCCACTTGAACAGGGAGAACTCTTTCCTCACTAAATACCTCCAGGATGCAGTACTTTAAAAATTCCCCACTCGCTTTCTCTCCCTCTCTCTCCCCATCTCTCTCTCCCCTCCACACCCACTCTCTTTCTCTTTTCCCACAACTCTTCCCTTGCTCTCAAGATGTTAGTAGCAACTTTCTACTTCCACCAGTGCACCTGTCTCTTCCTCTCTAGAATTCTGCAACTTATGGAAAATTTGTTCATCAAGTTCGTCCTGACTGTGTGTAAACTACCTATTGGTATTCTGAGCACCAACTGGGATGACTGTCTTTAATATGAAGTGCAAAGTTTTATAACAGGGCTCTGTAAAACCCACCTTGCTACTCGACTTTGCATTTTGTGTGTGAGCGTGAGTGGATGTAGGGAGAGATATTTCCTGATAGGAAAGGTCCCTGACTAGCTGAATTTTCTGGCAGCTGAGGTATATCTCTGGCCTTGCTATGTCTTCCAATTCCTCTATCATCTATGTGTAAAGTTCAGTGTTATAAATTTATTTCTAATCCAGATAGAAACCCTTTGTTTCAGTTTTCTTACAGAGATGAAAGATACTGAAACAACACATTTTAAACTCTTTCATGGTCCGTGGATAAGCCAAAGTCTACTTCATTATCATGTTTTTCTCTTGCTTTGTGTTAATAAAAATTAATTTACAGAAATAAGTTTTTTTCCTTAACACACCACAAGTTTTTGTCCTCATGGCACATTGTGTTGCAGCTTCAAGGACTAGGTTTGTAAGTCTGGCAGGTCCAGAAGACATTTCTACAGTCAGTATGTTTCCAAGTACAAGAAAAAAGATTGATGAGTGGATTTCTAGAGTTATGTGTGACAATGGAATAAATTAATATTTGTAAAGCGCTCAGAACAGTGCCTGGCACACAGTAAAATCCACGTGATTGATAAAGTAAATGAAATAATCTGTCCCTGCTTTTGCTCTCACAGCGATTTGGGACACACTTCCCAAGGGTTTGTAAGACACAAGCCAATCCTACCAGAGCCTATCTGACGGCAGAGAAATCTTGGGTCTTAGGTGGTAGGCCGACATAAAATTGCCATTTTTGTAGGTCAAATTCCGTTGAACGTTGGCAATTTCGTAGGCAAGAACCTAACAGGAACGCGCCACGCCCAGTTTTATTGTCACTATCCCAGGATTCTGTCGTGATCCTGGGACTGGAACGGTGGGGCTGAGAGGCAGGAAGGGCCGGCCTGGGCCCGGGCCCGGGCCCGGGTCCCGCTACCTTTCCCTCCCAGAAGACCGCCCCATTCAGCCAAGGCGGGTTAGGGAGGTGGCTGGGGTCTGCGGCCTGGGTCCCGGGGTCCCGCACGCACCTGAGTAGAGGCCCGAGCTGCAGCAGGTGCAGCAGCAGCACGAGCGGCCGGTCACGGCTGAAGTCGCGGTGCACGAAGAGCAGCGTGAGCTGCACCAGCGTACAGGGCAGCAGCGAGAAAAGCAGCGTCAGTGCCTGCCACATGCCGTCCCCGCCCGAGCGGTAGGTGCTACTCAGGTACAGCGCCACCGTCGTCTCGGCCACAAACAGGAACACGGACGCCAACACCGAGCCCGGGAATTTCATCTCCGCGCGTCAGCGGCGCGCACCGCCGGCAGACGCGGAGGCGGCGGCGGCAGCGGCAGTCCGAGGGCTTCCCGGCATTCCCGGCCCCGCGGCTCCCGCGCTCTGCGCTGCCCGCAGAGGGCACGGGGCCCAGGCGCTGGAGCTGGGCCTAGGGGCAACCAAGCCGACTGTGATGGGGCGGGGAGCGCAGTGTAGCTGAGACACGCCCACGCGAACTGTGCGACGCCCGCGCGCCACCTGCGCGCCAGAATGCCCGCGACGTCTCTGCGGCGATGGTCCCCGGGCGGGCCGCGAACCCGCGCCTAAATGACAGCCCGAGCTGGAATCCCGAAGGCTCCTGCGGCTCTGCTAATCCCGCGTGCAGCCGCTGGGTCCTAGAGCCCCTTGTCTGTGCCTCGCGTTATAAACCCTTCACATCCCTTTGGAAAACTGCAACCAACGGGCCCAGAGTCAAGGTCTGGATGCCTTTACAGCTCAGCTCAATCTTTTATATTTTCTGGGCCTAGAGAACACCCAGTTTCTCAAAGGGCCAGCATTTCCGGTCATTTAAAAATAACTTAACCACACAGATGCTTTTCAAAGTACCAGTATATTTTCATGCACCCGTATTTACCTTTGCACTGTGCCAAGTAAGCTTGCCCCTCAGCCTTCCAAATTTAGTAGTCTGGAGCATTGCTTCCAATGATGAAAGAGCATCAGAGAAAATCCTTAGTAGCCAATGCCATCTCTCCCCCAAAAAAACTGACTACAAAATTTATTCCTCTATAACTATGACTAACTCAGGGTAAAGATCAGGGCCTAATAAGGCATACCTCTGCTTGCTGGTGCCAGCCCCAAGACTAACACAAGTCCCTTTCACTCACTGAATTTGTGACAACATTCTGGATATTAGGATAAGCTCAGCCCACCTTGTCAGTCAGAGCTTGAGCAGGCCACTAAATCTTTGGAAAATTCAGGTCATAACCTGTTCCATAGGGGATTAGATTTCCATAATGACACAATTTCTTACCCTCATAAAATTAGTTGATTCCATCAATCTGTAGGCATCCCTGGTATTTTTCTACTTAGAAAAATGATGTCAACACAAATAGAATGGAGATTTGTTAGGAATTAAGACAAAAGTTGTAAAGGGTGAGAACACGAAAGGCCGTTTTTCTTCATTCTTGTTTGGCATGGGAAAATCTATTTATAAGTGTTACGGAGAGGATTCAGCAAACAGCTGAGAGGTGCCAAGCCCATTCTCTAAAAGGATTACCAATGTCTATTTATAGAACCTATCCAGCCACCATGTCCTGGATCAAGATACACACACTGTCACAAATACAGAAGAGGCAGCAACACTCCACAGAGTATTTTTGTAATATTTTATTTGACACAGTCTTAAGCTTTAAAATAAAAATTAATATGTAGCTTAGAATTATTAATTAGAGTACACTCAATATTTAGCATTAGATTTTATTTTAAGGCAATATAAAGCATTTAAATCCACAGGCTTTATATTATTAAGTAGACTACATAAATTGGGGAAGAGATAAGCCAATAAATAACATCACTTTAAACACTACAGAGTCCAGTTTATGGCTAATTTTTTTCTACAATACCAAACTAATACAGAAAACACATTTGGAAAGATCACAGTGTTTAGAACATTGTTAACAGCAGTTTTAAAAACAGTAAGGTACATCTCTCAGCTTGTGACTCAATCCTGTTTCTAAAGAGATATCATTATAGCATACATTGGCTGTGAGCAAAGTGACATCAATTGACCAGCACTTTCTCCTCCAACAACCAATAACAAAAGCTAGTATCTAATGAGCATTTGCAAGCTGATCCTTCTCAGTCTGCACACCAGCTAACTTACCCAAGTGGCTATGTCTTTATGTATTATTTGCCTTTTGTCCTTGAGAAAAATGTGTACATTCAAGCTTATGATTGTTAGTTTCCCTGTCCAATATCTAAATGGATTATGCCTAAAGATCAATTTAATGTCATTTATTGCATTCAGTCCTAACTTTCTGGTTAGGACTGAAATACTTATTATTTTTTAAAAATATGTACAGTAATAATAGACTTATATAAAGTGGTGTTTTTTTTGGTATAATATTATGCAACAGACTAGAATACTTCAGAATTTGGTTTTATTATAAAATGTAGTCCTACAATATTTTGTGATACAGTAAAATATCTGACAGAATATTCTGCTCTAAATTTAGACCTAACTGCTCCAGATATGTCTTTGAAAATGCCTCACAGTACCCCTAAAGAAATATAATAATCATCAAGAGGTCATATAACCTGTTTTTGGCAAAAAGGCATTTTTGAAGAAACTTCTTGCTTTCTGTGCAAGACTTTCAAAATTTTAGTTATATACTACAGATAACTCGTGTTGGATTTAAATGCTAATGGAAATTAGTAGGATTTTAAAGTAATAATAACTAATCTCTATTATTTGGTTTATTTTTAGTAATTTTATGTTTTTAACTCTGCATTTATGCTAAGGCAAATCTATTGCAAGGAGTAGGATTTTGTTAATATACTAATTTATTGAGCAGTTCTTCAAAATTCAATAGTACTTTAAATAATAGTATGTATTCATTCCTAAGTATAATTATGAATAAACAATTATATTCTATTGCCAAATTATTCTTTTGTATCCCCCCAAATAATTAACAAATTGTACTAGTTAATATGAAATGTATCATTAGAAAGGTGAACTCTTTTCCTCCAATGATACAATCATATTTCTATAAGTATTGTGAATTGTGCAAAAAATATTTTTGATAAAGTAAATTCTATTCTCTTGGGAAATGCACATTCTGAAACTAACATGTAGTGCTTGGCTATTCCCGTATATGGCTTTGCAAAGTGTTTCCCCTAATAATTGGATTCTACAACCCATTTTAAAAATATTTGTTAATTTAGCGCCATTAAATTCATAAAATTAAAATTCAGACTTTCTTTTCAAGTAGAGTTCCCCTAGATTATCAAAGTTGGGGAAGCTGTTACCTTTTTAGAGAATCGACTGCCCTTCCTTATTAGACAGATTATAAAACCAAACTTTTGCACTTAGAATGTTCCACTTCTACTCCTGGACAGTCTATATAAAACTCATGGTATACTTTGCATTTTCAAGAGCAAAGTGATTCTACTTACAACTACAGTCTTCAGAAGACAACTTTAATATTGAAATACAAAATTTGTAGAGGACAGAGACAAAACCGATATTTTAAATCAATCTTATTTGACTACACCCATATATAAAGTTTACTACAGTCAACTTGGGACAAATCCAGCAACAGAAGTTGTTTTTGTTTGGTGATTGCCACATAAGCACACATCATAAAGCAAAATTTATGGGGGCAGCATCAGAGGTCCCACTAAAACAAAGGCAAAAAGATCATTTGCTAAAGATTGATAGTTGTCATAGTCTATATCTTCTTTAAATTGAGAAGTCACAGCTACTTTACACACTTTACAAAAACAGTACACAGTAAAGCATGTAAATTAACACCACACACAAAATATAAAAATAAACCATCAGCAGGACAGACAGGTTATTACTCTACTTAGGAAACGGTATTCTGTGTTTACACATATGTATACACTTCTAGATGTTTCTCCCCTCATCTTTTAAGAGTGCTTATGATTTCTGAAAGAATGAGAGGAAAGTGTGTATTTAGGTACTTTCTGAAGATCTATGTCATGTGCAATACATTAAAGTCATCTGCTGGTTTCAATTTAGTAGATGGTTCCAGAACAAGAAGAGATACTATCTTAGCTCTCAGGTGATTCTGAATTCAAACACTAAGTAGAGATAGGATCCCAAAAGAGTGGAGGAGGGGAAGAAATAAAGTTTTTCTTATAGAGAGATACTTGTGGCAATTTCCAGAATTCTTGTCCCCAAAAGTGTAGTAAAGAAAGACCTCAGGTCTCTGTGAGGGCAAGATAATTAATAGGGATTAATACTCTGGGACAGAACTGCTGTTCTATTATATTTAATAGGGGGGGACTCCTCTGTAGGAATAAACCCCACAAATATTATAAGCATACCATAAATGTACCATGCCAGATTAACCATGTTTTCATAGCAGTAGCTGGGCAACAGCAACAACGAGGAGGTTGAAACTTATAGACAAAGAACTCAGCAACTCCAAACAGGTTAGTCTGATTTGAAATGTGCGGTAAGTGTAAAATACACACCAGATTTTGAAGATTCATTACAAAAAAATGTAAAATAATTTTATATTGTCTACATGTTGAAATGATAATATTTTGGATATAAGTTAAATACATCATTAAAATTAATTTCACTGTTTGTCTTCAGTTTTTTAATGTGGCTACTAGAAAAATTTTAAATTACATATGTGGCTCACATTTGTGGCTCTGTGAAACTCACCTGTTTTCTTGTACAGATGGCTACTAATGGCTTAAACCTGGCAGAAGAAATTTTAATGAAAATGAATGCTTAAGATGGACAACTAGAAGTGTAACTAGGGCCCTCATTAATTATGTGCTAATTTATTAGACAGCAGTTAACGTACAATTAAGATCCATTCATTAATCAATGTGTAATTGTATATATTTTGTTCAATATCAAATAACTAAATATTGGATTTTATTTCATATGTGATACTAACTCTCCCTAGGTCATTCGATGTGTCTATCTGTCTCTGTTACACACACACACACACACACACACACACACACACACAAGCACATGGGCACATGTATACATTCCAACACACACACACACCCACAACACACATATGCACATACAAATATTTTAGGCAACAGAGTACTGCCCAACTTCTCCCAAACTTCACCTATTAATCAAAACTACTGAACTAAATAAGTACTTGGATTTATATGGGGATAGATGTAAAATATTTACATATATCTAAATATTTAATGACTATTTAAATAATTGTTAAATATTATACAGTGCACAACTTCCTCCTCCACTCTGATACATGAAGTTCTATGAAATCGTGTTCTGAGTATTGAAGAGACAGATGCTCCTACAATGTTCTGCAAACCACTATTTACTTGAAGTACTTTTACAACTTCTATGTGTTTACAGTAAGACTGAATTTAATATGACAACTTGTCTCAGTGGGTATTGTAGGCAATTTCTTGTGGAGCCTGTGTCTTGGAAGATAAGATGATCAGACAGGGAGTTCACTCATCTCTTAATCTAGCAGCATAAAATTGAATAATGTTCTTTTCACAATTACTAGTTCCTTTTTCAGCCTGTGTCTGCCTGGGACACAGTTCCAGGGGACATAGTATTATTCTGTTAAGGGCAGAAACACCTCACTTTTGTAGTGGTTACCCTTATCTTTGAGATTAGTGATTTTTATCATGAATATATTTTACAGTTCAGCAAATAGCTCCATCGGGATTTATAGGCCTTTAAAAAATGAGAGCGGACAATAACAGCTCAGGCTTTAAATTGAGAAAAACATTTGACAGCAACACTTGCTACAGTATTTGCTAACCTATGAATTTTACCATTCTAATTGAGTTTCTGGAAAGAAAAGGCAACCAGAAAAAGAGATGCTCTAAGGCCTAACTAAGGAGATTAAATTTCAGGGTTTAAACAAAGTTATGATATGATTTCTTCAGGTGCCCAGGGTAATGATACAAAATAGAGATTCATATGCAAATTTCTCCACTCAGTAAAAATCACGAATTTCAATAACTAAAGGCATAGGCAACTAAGAGTTCCCTTTTTGTCCTTCAGCTACCAGATACTTCATCTCTCCTAGCAGTTTTCAGCTGGGTGATTATTTTAGCTTTAGATTGTCTTTATTTCTGGATTTAGGTGTGGAGGGCACCCAAAAATGGTCAAATTCTCTCTCCATTTGCAAAAGTATTGACATTTTATTGCCAAAGTCTTCATTTCAGCTTTGTTTTCTCTGATTTAACTGAAAAAAATGTTTTCTCTTCCCTTCCTTTGCTGAACTCTGGTGTCACATCTAGTCTCTGATATGTTGAATCTCTACAGTTTTTAGAAGAGTTGTGGTGTCTTTATTTTCCAGGTTCTCAGACAGTCCTCCCTTAAGTCTGGTATCATGTTGTCTTCACCTGCCTCCTTCCTTTCTTCCTCCCATCTTTTCCTCCCTTCCTGCCTTCCTCCCTTCCTCCCTTCTGGCAGCAGTGTTAAGGCTCATGGTTGTGTTACCATTGAATGTGGCTTGTGTGGAAACTGCCTCTGGTAAGGCTCAGGAAATCTCAGGGACTTTCTGCAGGGTCCAGGAGGAGATGGAGCCTTCTAAACAAAGACGCTGAAGAGAGGGAACTCAGCCTGACTAGGCTGCAGCAGATCGATCAGAAAGCACACTGTCCCGGAGAAGCCTTCATACAAGCTGTATATACTCTCAAGGACCCGTGAACCAGCCTTGAATTCCTCTGTAAATAAGAATTCAGCAAACCTAAGAGAAGAAGAAAATATGAAGAGTTTTAACGTAAGTGTTTGTTGGCATTGGGGTGCTTCTTTCCCCTCTCTCCTAAGTTAAAGTTTTGGCATCATTTTGTTCGCTGAATTGTATGTTTTAAGAAAGACTTTTCCTCTGTTTAAAAAATAATTAAAAAACCAGAGGGGCCATTATATTATTGTATGTGTTTCACAACAAATCATGTTGACAGGCAAATTCAACTATTTTGAGCATTTGCAAATCACTGTTTGGTATTTTCTGAGGATTTCATTCCTTCTGTCATTCAATAATTAAAAGTAAAAAAGACAGATAAATAGCCATATTTTTATTTATAGTGAACAGAAGCAAGCTGATATGTGACTGTTCCTTTAAAAGTAAATATGCTGTTTTATCTGAAGGCATATTATTTCTGCCCTAGGTTTTACTTAAATATGACACACAGCAGAGATTATGAAAATAAATGGGCAAGATTTTGTACAATCTGTGCTTGGGGCAAACAAAAGAATAAGATGAATGGGAAAAGGCAAGCCACATTTTATAATCATGACATCAAATAGCAAACTCAGCTACAAAAGCCTCTAAATTCTCTATGAAGGAGCTTTTTTTCTTTTTACCAGTATTTGCCACAAATCCTATTCAAATTATTTATAATGAGTAGCATTTTTAGTAGTTAACAGCATTTAAAGTGCTACCACCTCTGTCATCTCTTTACTAACTTGCTCTCCTCATTCCCATCAACAACAAAAATGATCACCAATTCAGAGGCTGAAGCTCAAGGGTTGGTAAGACCTGACAACTAATACTGTCATAAATTTAGATGATTGCTACTAGGGGGTCTTATGAAGAGTAATTACTTCTTTGATCTTTTTAGCGTTCTTAGAATTATTGAAGGCAGCTTAAAACAAAATAGCAGGAAACACTGAAATTCTGCTTGGTACAATTTTTCTATCAACTGTTCTCCTGAAGATGCAACAATTTCAAAATGCAGTTCAAAATTTTAAACAGTGGAATAATGATGCATCTTAAGAGTTTATTCAAAATTTGCAATTATACAATGAAGCTTTATGGTACAGCTTTAGGAAGTCTTAACCTTTTTAGTTGCTCTGACTCATTTGGCAGTCTGAATTCTGTCTCAGAAAAAAGTCTTCAAATACATAAAATAAAATACACAGAACTTCCAAGGAAATTAATGATATATATTTTTTTAATTCATTTTTATTGTTAGACTTATTGGGGTGACATCTGTTAGCAAGGATTACATAGGTTTCAGGCATACAATTCTACAGTGCATTGTCAACTTGTTGTATAATAAGTTCACCACCTAATGTGACTTCTCTTTCCATCACCTTATATTTAGCTTCCCCCCTCCTCTCCCATCCACTCCCCTTTCTCCCCTCCCTAACCCACTCATCCCCAAATAAACATTAAACTATTGATTGTGTCCATGGGTTATTTGTGTGTTCATTTCTTTTTTTCTTTGCTGTCAGTTTTATATTCCGCATATGAGTGAAATCATGTAGTTCGTTGTTTTTTCTGTCTAGCTTTGCGCAGTGGCAGTATCGTAGCCAATGAGGTTTATCTGAGGCGCGATTATTGCTAATTGAAAACTTTTCCCAATACTCCGCCGTGACGACTTGAAATTAATGATATTAAAGTACAGTTAGTAAAAATTTTAAAACCAAATTTGTGATATAATAATATATGTATTCTTTATTAGCATATTAAATAACAACATCTAGTAGTGGGTCTACTAATAGCAGATATTTCTTTTTTTTTTATTGGGGTGATATCTGTTAGCAAGGATTACATAGGTTTCAGGCATGCAATTCTACAGTGCATTGTCAACTTGATGTATAATAAGTTCACCACCTAATGTGACTTCTCTTTCCATCACCTTATATTTAGCTTCCCCCCCTCCTCTCCCACCCCCTCCCCTTTCTCCCCTCCCTAACCCACTCGTCCCCAAATAAACATTAAACTATTGATTGTGTACACGGGTTATTTGTTTGTTCATTTCTTTTTATATGCGGAATATAAAACTGAAAGCAAAGCAGATATTTCTAAGTAGTGATGGGAGTGAAATATATTTCACAATAACTGCAATAAGAGTAATATGACAATATGTGAATATCTATGACTTCTATTGATGACAGACTTACAGTTGCTACTAATTTTCCTGTGGCTTATTACCTACAATGAGAATTGAAGGAAATTCTATATTTCAGTTCGAAATGTATTATGTACTTTTCTTAAATTCACAAACCCTAGACTAAGAAGCCCTGGTATAGTGGAAAGAAGAACTTTGGAGTTGCAGTACACAACTCTGCTAATTTCATGTTTTTTGACCTTTGGCAAATAATCTGACTTTAAAATTGTGAAGTTGTAGAATTGCATAAAATTTTCTGTAAAGAATAAAATACCATATATTAGTTCTGAACATATAGTAAGCATTCAATACATGGTAATTTTTATTTGTTTCCTTAAACATATTATAGCAGAATATTTGTAAAACAGAGACAAGCATTTCACCATACTTTAAAAGAAATCCATAGTTAATTTTGCTCTCTCTTCTTCCAACATTTTCCCCCTAAACACTGATTAATCTATTACAGTGTTGAAATTAGACTGTATAATATTTGGTATACTACATTGTTTTACTTAAAAATAATGTGATAAACATTTTTTGTGCTTTTCAAAATAATTTCTATATGATACACAGCAAAGTATTAGAGTCACAGTTCCATTGTATTGTGGGCTCTATAGTATGTCATCATATTAAACTGAAAATTATTTTTTCCAAAATATACCCAATGGTAAAGAATTCTAACTAACAAATTCATTTTTTCTAAAAATTTCTGTCAAAATAGAAGTTAGAATGGTAATTATAGAACTAAAAAGAATTATAGACACAGAGAGCATTATATATCAAAACGTAGTGATTATGACCAAAACTAAACTCAGAGGAAAATTCATTGATCTAAGTTTTTATTACTATTATTTTTATTAGAAATATAGAAGTGATTATAACTAAGCATTTTTTTTTAAAACTGTAAAAATAACAAAGGAAAGGAACACATCAAAATTAAGGCAGAAAATAGTAAATTAGGAAGCAAAATAAAAAACAAGAACTAATAAATTAAATAGAAAAACAGTTCCTTGAAAGGACGAAAAACAAACAAACAAACAAACAAAAAACAAAGACAAATGCTCATGTGTTTGATCATAAAGGAAAATAATTAGGAATTCAAAAGGACATATAAGTACAGACATGGGAAATTTAAAATATCATAGAACTATATTGGTAGAGCTTTATAGTATTAGATATTTAAGACTATATTCACTGCCAAAATTAATTCAAGAAGTAAAAAACTTGAAAAATTAAATAATCATAGAAGAAACTGAAAAGGTTGTCAAATATTTTTCTGCAACCATGAATTCCAACCGTATGATAAAACCGTAATAGGTGATGACTAAGTAATGTTTATTCCAGGGAAATATATATTGTTTGACATTACTGTTTTAGGAACTGCCAAATGGAGGCAAGTCTCCCCACTTTGGGCCACACTATTTTTAACTTTGAATTACAACAAAGTGGAAATTTTAGTCCTCTAAGCAATTAAATGCAAGCTCAAATAATATTCAGATATTACCTACCCATTTTCATTCTCTATCTGTAAGTGAGAAATTTAAGTTGTCTGAAGGGCCCTGGACCCCAGAACCTTATAAATAAGACTTTGTAAGATAGGATTGGTCTGCCAGAAAAAATAAGGGGTTTGTTCTGACCCTATTTCATAGGTTTTCTAGGCTATGACAACCTCTGATGGAATTTATCCCAAAGGTGATATAGCTTTAGCTTAGCTAAGAACCAAAATGAGGTTCTTTTTCTACATTTGGGAAATAAAGAGTCAGGCTGCAAGCTAACAGATTAGGGAGCCACAAAGTAACATATGTTAACAGAATTCCTAAACAATGAAGCTTCAATTAGAGGACATGCATATGTTAATATCTTTCCTTCAGGGCATATACACAAGTATCATATATGTGTTTTTGTACTTTTTAACAATGAATATTAGATAAATTGGTTTGGGAAGGACTTTCAGAGAAAATGACTTTTTAGTGAAGGTATGAGTGAAGTGAGGAAGCTGGGAGATATATGAAGAAAGTGAGCATTACAGATTGAGGGAACCAGAACTTCAAAGGCCTCGAAGTAGATTGTATCTGGCATCCTAACTGAATCATAAGGAAGACACTATGGTGGAAAGAGTGGTAATTGGAGGCAAAATCCTGTAGGGCCTTTTGTTCAGAGGACAGAATTTGGTTCTTATTCTCTGTCATATGGGAAGCCACTGGGTTATCCTGAATAAAGGTATGTCAGAGTCTGACATGATATACATCATAAGAATCAAATTTCAAATATCATGATGAAACAGAGCATTCTTAATTAAATCAGTATAAAAGCAAGGATGTTTAGTATCCCTTTTATTATCAAACATTGTTATGGAGATTCTAACCCATGCAATAGGAAATGAAAAATAAAAGGTATACAAATGAGAAAGGAAGTAACAAAATTATAATTATTTGCAGATAATATGTGTGTATATTTAGAAAACACAGTGTGGAATTTAGTGAAAATCTAATAGAAATAATAATGGAGTTCAATAAGTTGGCCAGATATATTGCTATTTATCTAAACTATATTTATAAGATTCAATGCAGATTTATGTGAAAGAAGTTCATCTTAGATTGACAAACTACAATAATACTTATGTTTCATGAAGCTTCCATAAATACCAGTAATAAATTACCTGAAAGTACAACGGAGGAAAATATTCCACTCACAAACATGGAAACAAAATATACAGGAAAAAAATTAACAAGAAATATACAAGATCTTCTTCATAAGATCAAAACTATACCAAATAACTTTAAAAAAAACTGAAATAAAAGGAAAATACACCATGTTCCTGGACAGAAAATCTAAATGCTTTAAAGATGTTAATTCTCACTAAAGTAACCTATAAATTCATTGCAATGTCAATTAAATCACCATAGGATTTTTTAATTTGAAAAACTGATTCTGAGATACAATTGAAAAAATAAACAAGAATAGCTAAGAAAACTTAGAAATAAATAATTAATTTTAGAAATGCCAGAAACAACCCTATACATTTATATAAATTCAGTTTAAGATAAAATTGGAATTTTAAAATACTGGGGTAATTGGGCAACAGATGTTATTGAAAAGTTTTTTTCTTTTCATTAAAAAACAGAGAGGTAGATATCCATATCACTATTTTTTAAAATAAGTTCTAAATTAACCAAATATTTCAAAATTAAAATCATAAAGGTACTAAAAGTCAATGTAAATTTATATTTTTATAATCTTTAAAGCAAAACACAAAATCCAGAAATCTTCAAAGTTTGACAACTTTGAGGAAAAAAAATACTTAAGATTTTGGTCTGGCAAAAGACCATTAAATAAGTAGAAAGAGAAATGGCCAAGTAGGAAAAATTTTACAGCATACATTGACAAAGAATTACAATTTTCTGTATAAACATAACAATAGGGAAAAATGGGCAAAAGGTAGACAGGCTAGAAATACCTATGGATCTAATGACTTCAGTTCTAAAATTTCTGTGACAAGAAATGCTTACACAAGTACATAAAATTGTATGTATTAGATATTAGGGAAATTTTTGTTTGTATTAGTAAAGACTACATATGTAACAAGTATCCATTACTTAAAGATTAGTTAATACCTCTATAGTAAAAAAGTATTAATATATAGGAATTAAAACAATGAGATAGATCTATACAAACTGAAATGAAGGATATCTTTTAAAAATTGTTTATTTTAAATTATAAGCTCCAAATAAGTATAGTACTGTTTACAAACACACACACACACACACACACACACACGAGGTCTGACAATTAATTTTGTGAATTCATCCTAGAAAAAGTCCTACATACCTTATTGCTTCTTATCACTATGGTCACCTTCAAAGTACTCCCCTTGGGAAGCTATGCACCAATGCCAGTGCCTAGTCCACCCTTCAAAGCAATTTTGGAACTCTTTTTCTCGAACGGCCATCACAGTTGTCATCATATTATCTTGATGTCCTGAATGTCATTAGATGTCTTCCTTTCAATATTTCCTTTATCTTCAGGTAAAGAAAAAAGTCATTGGGGGCCATATCAGGTGAGTAGGGAGGGTGCTCCAATACAGGTATTTGTGTACTCGCTAAAAACTCCCTCACAGACAGTGCCCTGTGAGCTGGTGCATTGTCATGAAGCAAGAGCCATGTGTTGTTGGCAAGAAGTTCAAGTCGTTTTCATCTAACTCTTTCATGCAGCCTTTTCAGCACTTCCAAACAGTAATCTTGGTTGACCATCCAGTTGGTACAAATTCATAATGAACATTCCCTCTGATATAGAAAACTCTTAGCAATACTGTTGTGACTCTTGATTTGGACTGACGGAATATTTTTGGTTATGGAGAATTGGTTGACTTCCATTGTGCAATTTGATGCTTTGTTTCAGGGTCTTATCAGTATACCCATGTTTCATCTCCAGTGACAACATGTCTCAAAACATCATCTTGCCGCTCCAAAAGGTCTTAGCAAACTTTGACTCTGCTTTGCTATTGTTCATTGGTGAGCTCCTTTGAGCCATTTTTGCACATACCTTCCTCATGCCAAGATTTTCAGTACAGATTTTCCTAGCTGTTTCTCTATCAATATTTACCTGGTCTGCTATGATTCTCACAGTAAGCTGACAATTTTGAGGCACAATTCATTAATGTTGGCAATGTTTTCATCAGTTCTGCTTGTTATTGGCTGCCCTGACCTCTCTTTATCAGTGATGCTTTCTTTTCCCCCAGAAAAACATTTAATCCACTTGCACACTACCTTTTTTTTCATGGCATTATCCCCATAAACTTGGACTAACATAGCCCCGATTTCACTTCCGCTCTTGCCAAGTTTAACAAGAAATTTAATGTTTATTCATTGCTCTAATCCAAGCTGTGACATTCTCATGACGGCTCACAAAAGCACACAACAACAATAATGAATGCCACTCAGCAAGACACTACCACACATCAACATGAACACAGCTGTGAGACACAAATATACCAATGTTATAAAACCTTACCAAATTGTTTGTACAGTGCTGCCAACATAAGCGCACGGTGGCAAGTTAGAGAACTTGATTGTCAGAACACACACACACACACACACACACACACACACACATATATATAGGATCTTATTTTTTTTCAAATAAATTTAGCTTTTTTTTTATCCCTTTACCCTTTATTAATCTTTCATTATAGGTAACCATTTAAAATATGGTATATATATTTATCACTTTACCTTTGAAATCTAAGCACTTTTGTATTTGCATTGGCATTTTTAAACAGTTTCATACTATACTCACATTTATCTATCTTGCTGTTACTAATTAACATAATAAAAAACTCACCCTATAGTGGTATATAGAGATATTCCTTATTCTTTTTTATAGCTGCATATAGTACTTTATTGTGTGAATGTCATAGTTTATTCAACCAATCCCCTTTTGATTAACATTTGTTTATTTTGTTGTTACAAATAGTTCTAAAATCAATAGCCTTATGCACCCTTTTTTACACATTTTTACTAGTGAGATTTTTATATACATAGACATACATATATACACAGATATATGAACATACATCTATGCATAAAGGAATGTCTGGAATGATATCTCAAGTTTTTAGTAACAGTGAAAACTTACATTGTAGTGACTATGTGTCAGACACTGTTCTAAATGATAAATGAGGACCATATATTAAGTGAAAAAAAAATCAGTCACAAAAAGACAAGCACTGCATAACAACACTTACATGAGATATCGACAATACTCATAATCAAACTTATGGAAGCAGAGAACAGAATGGTGTTTGTCAGGGGCTTGGGGAGGAGAGGCAAATGGGGTATAAAGTTTTAGTTATGCAAGGTAAGTGCAAGAGATCTGCTTTACAACATTGTGCGTATAGCTAACCATATGGCATTGTGAACTTTAAAATATCAGGTCTGGCACAAATAACACCCCCTTTTAATACTCTAATCTATATCAAATCTATTATTACAAAATCATAATCATGTAATTCTTTAACATAACAATATCACACTACTTTTAAAAGGGCGTTACTTCTGTTGGACCCTGTATATTAAGAGGATAGATCTCATGTTAAGTGTTCTTAGCACAATAAAAAAAATCAAGAATGCACATATACTAAAAATAATCACATATATACATACCCTTTGGACTAGAAATTCTACTTCTAGGGATTATGTTTCAGATTTACCCATACATATACAAAAATTTTATTCATCATAGTATTCTTTGTAATGCAAAAATACTAAAAATAATCCAAATATCCCTCTCTATGGGACTGGTTAAATAAATTATGATTCATTCATTCAATGTAACACTATGCAAGAATAAAAGTAAAAAGTCCTGTATGTACTAATTTAGGGTGATTACGAAAATAGCAAGGTGCTATCACTTGTATAAAAAAAGAGAGACAAAATTTTCTATGTGTGTCTATTTGCTTATATATATACACAGAATATCTCTGAGAAGAGAACTAAGAAACTGATAATACTAATCGTCTCCTGGGAAGTAAGCTATGTTGTTTAGAGAGTATAGTTGATGTATTTCTTTTTACACTTTTTAAACTATGTGACTCTTACGACCTATTCAGAAAATTGGTTATAGCTTAACATTTGGAAAAAAAATACATGTGAACAGCAGCTGACCTTTGGGCTCTGTAGATATATTTAGAGTTTCCTGTGAGCCGGTATAGCAATAGGAAGACATAGGCACTGCCAGCTATACCGTGGCAAATCCCTGGCCCCTTCTTTAGCAGGCCCTTCTGCCATGTGAGTTCTCCACACCGGATACATGTGTCCAGGTACTGTGGTTTCTTGGAAACCAGATAAGCTTTGGCAAACAGATAGGCAATTCCTGTGAAAATATCAAAAGATATTAGAGGTGATTTTCAAGGCTTAATACTATAGAGAAGAACTCAAATTATAAAACGGTCACAAATAACCAGTATATTGGTAAAATATGCATTCTAGTCTGGTAAGTTGGAGGTGGGGCCTGAGATACTACATCTCTGACAAGTATGCTATGGAATCTTGTACAGGGGAATTTTATTTTATCTGTGAAATTTAGTTTAAGTTCTTTGAATCGTATCACAGTGTTAGCTCCTGGAGAAAGAGCAACAAGTACATAGATTGATAAAATCCATTTACAAATGGGTTAATATTTAATGATGCATATTCTGGTAAGCATTATGCATGTCTGGCTATTTGGAATGGCTGAAGGTTTATACAATTTGCCCATTCTCCCTCAGAGGTTCAGAATTTGTAATGTTAAATTACTTATAACTATTCACCTTTTCTTAAGAACAAAACTGGGAGTCCTAAAAAAAAAACAACCCAACAAAAAACTGGGAGTCCTGCCAAAAACAACAATGTTCCCAAACCACGGGGCCAAGACTTCTACTCCAGCTGTGAAGTGAGTTTTTCCCCACTTCATTGTTCCAAGGAAAGACACTTTCCTTCAAAACTTCACAACAAAGGCAATCTTAATTACACAGGCAGGAACAGAAAAAAAGAGAAGCAACAACTATTAATAGAATAATTTCCCCCAAGTTCCAGGTGTTCGTATTGAGAGAGAAGATTAGTAAACTAAGATCACTGTCTCTCTGGTGTGGCCTACTTTTCTCTTAATAAAGTGGGAAAGACTGGAATTTAGTAGGTATCTTGACTAGCTAACTCATCTACCAGGGTTCTGTCTGCTTTCCTTGTCCTTGACTAGGCTCTTTCACAACTGTGTAGAGATAGGAATTACCATGTAAAAAACTAATAGTAATATAACGAATTCCCATCCCTAGAAACTCACATTATGTCCGGGAGCAGTTGGATTGACTTGCTTCAGCCCTTGTGGAAGCAGGCAGTTTTGCATCTATTAAGCAAATTCATGTCAGCATTCCTAATGGCCTGTAAATGCATCTGCTCTTTGGATTTTCCTTTGGACCAGTTGTAACACCTTTCTGGTTTCCTCATTAATTAATGAGCAAATAAAATTGATGACATACATTTATTATATATTTGTATGAGAGTTAACTTATTCTTTTAAAATTTATCCTCTAACACTTCCTATGATTAACACTTACATAACAGGCTGTCCTTAGTGAGTGCTTTCCAGTCAACCACTGACAACAGTCACCTATAGCATTGTCCTCCTTTAGTTTTAGTAACAAAGTGTCTTCTAAAAACTAATGGATGGTTTTAAAACAGTTGAACTTATTTAATTATACATCCATTGATTCACTGTATCCATTCACTTGAAAGTGTTTATGGATTATCTACTGTATGCAGAGCTCCAGGCAGAGCAGGCTTTATGGGCATGTGACCTGTAAAGTGTCACAAGGACCTCCAGAAGGACCCGAGGCTAGGTTTAATGCTCCACTGTTGCCATCTTGAAATTCTTACTCATTTTTTTTTAAAGGGGAATTTTAATTTTGTACTGGGCCTCCCAAATTATACAGCCAGTCCTGGCCCTGGCTGATATAAAAAATACTACTAAACATGATTCTTGCTATTCAGGAAGACAGTGTCTAGAAAGGGAGAGAAAATATGTACATATGACTGACATATAATAGGATATGTAGTTCATGATGCTATTAAAGCATAAAATAAATGGTGCTATCAGTAATACTAGAGAGATTACAAAGTTCCCTGAGGGAGACAGTCAAATGAAGAAGGGTTCCTTCAGGACTTTGTAGAATGCATAGGAAACTCCAGGCCCAGTGTGAGGTAGAGAGAGCATTGTAGGTGTCAAGAACAGCAAGAGCAAAGATTTAGAGCCAAGACCAACAAGCCACATGAAGACCAATGGGGCAGTGCTCTAATCAACAGTACAGTGTGGTAGAAGGATTCACATTATAGATGATTTTACAAGTCTAGTTAGGCAGCTTAGACTAGATTCTGTGGGAATAGGGAATGAGTGGGAGTGTTTCTGTTGTGGATTAATTTTTATTTTTAATGATGTGATTAGTATTATAAACAAATGTCCCACAGTTGTGTCAGGAAAGACCTAACGTAGGGCAATGGTGTGGCTATGAGCTGATCATATTGGTAGAAAGATGGCAAAGAGGCTAATGAAACAAACAGCTTACGGGATTTGGTGGCTATTTACATATTCATTGAGTACCTAACCTACTATTATATATTAGGCTGACCAGACATACCATCTTAAACAGGACAGTAAACAACAGTGTCATCCCTTCCAAACAGTACATATGATCAGCCTACTGACACCTTGAATTTAACCCAGTGAGACTAGGCTGATCATACATACCATTTGAAATGGTTTGTTTGGTCAGCCTACCTACTCTATGCCAGGCACAGTAGTAAGTACTAAGGTTTTTAAAAAACACAGCCTTTGTAGTGTTTACAACCTAACAGGAGGAATTAGTTAGGTTAAGTGAGGGGAAACAGGTGCTGTGGAAGCACACAGGAAGACTCTTAACCCACACTTGGAGGCAGGAAAGGCCCGTTATGGGGAGAGACATGATCTAACCTGAGTACCAAAGGATGGGGAGGAATTAGCCAGGTGAACTGGAAACTCTTGGTATTCTGCTAGGTCCCCTTTACCTTGCTAGCATGTGCCCCATCTCCCAGGTGCTATGGCCTGGCTGCTGATAAAGCTCACAATTGCCCTCTTTGGGAGATCTGCCCTCAGACAAATGGGAAGCTAGGCCATGTACCCACCCTCCAGCAGATTTCGGCCAACGACTGTCACAGGGGTACAAAAGATCAGCCGCCTGCCTTAAGACAAACCAACCCTAAGGTTTAATCTGTGCCACTTAGCTCCCTCTTGTAATCCAGGTGATGCTAGTCTCCAGGTGAGGCACAGAAATCCCTGTGACCCAACTCAAAATCTTCTGCCACTTCTCCATTCCATACTTAGAGTTTTTCACTTAAGTAAAACCAAACCACCTGCAGTTTCCCTTCCTTTGCTATGAGGTTCAATGCCTCTTACTGACTTTTCTGAAACAAACTTCCCACCTTTCTTGACCTGGCCAACTTACCTCAGGCACCACCTCCTCCAGGAAGCCTTTCCTGAACCTGGAGGAGCCTGAGGAATCCCTCCTCTGAGCTCCCAATACTCCCTATACAGACCTTAGCATTTAACAGTATCATATTAAAATTATCTGTGTACATGTCTGCCTCTTCCACTATAGTGCAAACTACTCAAGGGTGGGACCTCTGTCTTTTTCACTTTTGAATCCCTGGTCTGGGGCATAGTGTTTGACACATGGCAAGGGCTCCACACATGTCTGCTGACCTTATAATGTCTCATTTCGTACCCCAGCACAGGCTGACACTGAAGTGTAGATGACAGATGTGGAAGGAAGAAGGGCTGAGATGGTCCAATTGCTACACCAGGCAATTTAGCCCCAGGCAGCTAAGAGGTATTGATTCTATGGTTCTAGCCAGAGACAAAGGGCCTCTTCCTGCCACCTGGGTCACAGAATGGTACATGGAAGGGAACTTGAAAAACTTCTAAAGATATTGTCTCCTAACTGGACCTAGTGAAATCCACAATAAGAATGCTTATTCTAAAAGGATGGAATGTGGAATGTCTGCTTTTGATAGGAACTATGTCATTTCATCATAGGAACACTGATTATGGTGCATTGATAAGAAACCTAAGTCAGCAACAATATACATTTTTGCCAAATACAATTGGAAAAAGGAATTATTACTTAAGAAATAAAGTTTGGAAGACTAAATCTTTGAAAACATGTGGTCTAGCAGAGGCTTGTGACACCCACACTTGGCAATACAGTTTCAGCATAGGAGAATCACCAGGCAAGTCCATTCTGGGTTCTGTTATTTCACAGAGGGAGGCACACATTGCCCAGTGTGTACTACAAAGCTTAGAGACCAATGATACCTGCATTGCGCAAGTCCTTGTTGCTCTGTATTCAAAGTCACCTACCTTGGAGCCCTTGTGAAATGATTTTTAAAAAAAGAACAAAAAACAGCCACACTTGTGTTTCATGCAGAGGAAAGGAAATGCACTGTCAGTGTTACCTCAGTGATGATGTAACATAATGCAATCTAGAGTTTATTTTAGCCACAGTATTTGTTTTAATGATTTTGTAAATGACTTTCATCCTGTATTTCAGAATCATTAAGGCTATGAAGACGTCATATGAATCTGCCTGCTATATTTCTTGCATTTAGGAGAAAAACTGTATGCCATACTGTGTATTTATAAATGTGGTATCTACAAATCTTTTAGAACAGATCCCTCAGGGAAGGCAAGGGTTCATAGGATTAAAGGGGTTTGTTTAAAAAAAAAAAAAGATTGAGTTTCACTATTCCATCTCAATGTGTTCATTTCACAGATGAAGAAACAAAGACACAAAGTGGTTTTAGCTAGTTAGTGTTGGAACCACATTTAGAACCCTGAGTTATTAACTCAGAGTCAGGGACTATTTCTATACTGTAAAAATGATGACTCAGGCTGCTACCTATAGAGGCGGGTAGAAGGAAAGTCAATAGGAAACAATTATAGGCGTAAATAAGGTATCATTGATAAAGTTACACATTGTGGATTATTTCTGGCAGGTTTTTAATCAAACAATCAGTCTGCTACCCCAAACCATCTGTGCTGGTCATAAATTCACTCTCAAGAAATATTTTCCTCAAATAAGTAAAAACTATTTTTCTAAGTAATCTCCTTTTATAGACCTTTTGGAGAGTTTACTGTTGCCAACTTCAGAGAAATCTTTGACCTGCATTTAGCAGATTCATAATCACTCTCAATGCTGGTTTTTTGTTTTTTAGCACATCTCTTATGAGGAAGACCAATATCCTTGAGGTAGGAGTGAGAGTTGGCAGGAAATAATGGGCATCATTTTGTTCTTTATTCATTTGTGAATTGGTTTATTTTTGGTAGTTTGGTGAATATGTGGGTTTTATTTTTTGCATCCTATGTTTAATCTTACCAAGATACTGAACATGAATGATACATGAGACTAAAGATCTAAGGTGATGAATCCTATGCTGCACTGTTATGGAACATGATTTACAAAGACAGATGGAGGGCGAGGTACAAAAAGGATGGAATAAATGCTCTTGAAGATACCCAAAACCATTAACTGACCCACTTGTTTTAGTAGATTTTCTTCTCTTTCTTTATAGGGCTTTTACTAGTACAACTGAGTCCTTTTTAATATTCTTTATCTAACTTGGAATATCTGTAAAATTCAAGGATCCTGAGGTACTTGGAAGATAATCAGACAGCATCCATGAAAATGGTTAAAGAGAATGGGAAATGGGATGGTTGAGTGTAACATGAAAAGCTATCATTTCTAGAATGGTAAATAGCTCTTGTTTTTCTCCACAAAGTTCAAAGAAAGGAGAAATGAGCTCAAATTATAACTGGCGGACTTAGCTTGGACATAATGCACAATGCCCTGGCACTGCTACAAGCACACATGGGAGCCTTTGAAGTCCCTTCCTTAGGTGAATGTGGCTTGCAGAGAAAAGATGGCCAGTAGACTAAGACTTGTATCATTCATCAACTCAAACTGGACCAAGGAAAAAAGTGAAATTACAGTTGGATTAAAGAATGTTAGTTAGGTAAGGAGGGCGAAGGAAATAATAAACATCAGGTAACAAACCAAGGAGAAATCAAATATATTTTATAGCTGTGCTCATGGCATTGAGGCATAGCCTTAAAAATTAAACCCACTACTAATCTAACAATTTTGTGCTATTTTGGTATTTTAAATCTCTCCCCTGGCCATTCAACCAAAATTAATTGATTTATTTGAATCAAACTTCTTTTGAATTTTCCCTTCTCTGAAGGTATAATTAGCAGAGTAATGGGATTTAAACAAAATGGAAAAGATGGGGTCTGATAAGTTTCCAGACTTAGTTCCAGAGAGTTCACTGCAGATGGCTTCTCATTTCTCTAGACATTTTTATTAGGTGATGATAGAAATCTTTATTTGAAGAAGAATTCTATAACAGTGCATCTCAAACTTTAATGTGCATATTAATTACCTAGGGATCTTGTTAAAATACAGACTCTAATTCAGTGGGTCTGGGGTGGGGCCTGAGATTCTGGATTTCTAACAAGCTCCAAGGCTGCCCATGCCCACTAGTTCAGGGACCACGTTTCAAAATGCCAGGCTTAAGATATACACTATCCAAGGTAGCTATTGAGAACTTGCAATGTGGCTAGTCCAGCGGTTCTCAACCTGTGGGTCGCGACTCCTTTGAGGGTTGAATGACCCTTTCACAGGGGTCACCTACGACCATCGGAAAACACGTATCAGATATTTACATGATGATTCATAACAGTAGCAACATTACAGTTATGAAGTAGCAACAAAAAAATTTTATGGGGGTCACCACAACATGAGGAACTGTATTAAAGGGTCACGGCATTAGGAAGGTTGAGAACCACTGGGCTAGTCTGAACTAAGATGGAATTTAAGTATAAAATATACAGTGAATTTCAAAGAATTAATATAAAAAAAGAAAGTGAAATACCTCAATTTTTAAACTGGTAACACGTCGAAATAAGATTTTGGGTATATTGGATTATATAATATACACTATTAAAATTAATTTCACCTGTTTCTTTTTAGTTTCAATGGGCTACTAAAATTTAATGTCATGTTTGGCTCATGTTGTATTTTATTGGCCAGTGCTAGTTTAATATATATACAAATAGATGTCGATCACATATTTTTAAAAATACAGGATCATTTTTTGGAAATCGTTTATAGATCAAGAAAGACATTTTGGTTTTGAAAAGTTTCATCTTGACCTTTTTATCTCATGTAGTAATAACACTTCTCAGAAAAGGCACCTTTCTTTGGCTAAGCCCAATGAAAGGCAAGGTTTTAAGACAATAGTGAGTATGAGACCTGGGGCGCCATGGCACCAGTGCACCAACTCGTTCTCTCTCTCAATGGCCTCGCCGAGTTCAGGTGGCCAATTGCAGTTCTGTTCCTGCTCCATGAGGAAATCCACACTCTGCCATACTAGCTCCTGATCTGAGGGCTTGAGGTGCTCGTGGTAAGAAAGAAGCATCTGGAGAATGGATGATAGGCCATGAGCTGCACCTAAATGAAAAAGCAAAGCATAGTTAATTTACATAATTTACATAATTGGAAGTGAAGTCAGTTTAGTTTACTGAAAAGGCAATCATAGTATAAATAAAAATAATGACAATAATACTTGAAAGCACACATAGTGATGTAATAATTGAGTTGCCTAAGAAGTAGGCTTCTGGGGAACAGATGGTAGAGCAAGAGTTAGCAAACCACAACCTGCAGGCCAAATCTGGCTTACCACCTTTTGGTAAGTTCTATTGAAATACAGACATGCTCATTCATTTGTGTATTGTCTATGGCTACTTTAGTACTACCATGGCAGAGATGTATTTGTGACAGAGACTGTATGGCTCACAGAGCTTAAAATATGTATTATCTATATCCTTACAGAAAAAAAGTTTAGTAACCAACCCCTGTTTTAGAGAAAAGATATTTTTTAACTTTGTAATTAACATATCAATAGTTTTTGTGAAAATGCTCCTAAAGTACTTGAAAATAATTTGTTCTTGGTATCCTAAACATTAATGTTTTATTTTACCACATAAGACTTAAGCACCTACTATGTGCCAGATTCTGCTCCAGATGCTGAAGATAAATCAGTGAACAAAACAGACTAAATTCCTTCTTTACTAATCAGAGTGTTGGGGGATGAATACCTAGTTTCCTTACCCTTTGGGTGGGACAATTCTGAAGTAAGTTCCACACAGTCTCTAAGAGTCCTCAGTGAAACTGAGTCTCAGTTACCAACAGTTGCTTATTATTATTCCCTCTATGAACTTGTCTACCTTGACTTCCTCATTCCAAATAAACCATTTAGACTCAAATCTTTGTCTCAAGGTCTGATTCTAGGGAAACTTAGGAACTTAAAGGTTCTCTGAGAAAACTCTAGTGAAATGCTAGTCTATAAGCTCATTGTTCATCAGCCATCTATCAATTTATTTAGGTACCCTCATTATGTATAGAGTCTTTGGTAAAGGTCCAGGAATCACACAGATAAATGAGAGAAAGTCCTCATCCTGAAGGTGCACAGAGCCTGCTAAGGTAGTTGGACAGGTAAGCCACTAATCATGGTGCGATGTGATAAGGACTCCAATAGAAGTATTGGAGCACATGTGACAAGACATGACCCAATTATGCTTCAGGGAAAAACCTGAACCATATAAATCAGAAGAATTGTCTTGGGCCACCCATAAAATACACTAACACTAATGAAAGCTGATGAGGTAAAAAAAGGTTGCAAAAAAAAAAAAAAAAACCAAAACTTTGGAAAGCTTTAAGAATTTGTGTTGGGCCATATTCAAAGCTGTCCTGGGATGTGGGTTGGACATGCCTGGTGTAAATGTTTCTCCAGAGAGGGTTCAATAAACTCATTTTCCAAAAACACAAGTTTCTCAATAGAGCTAATGGTGTTTGAGCAGAATCTTAGTCTGGGTATAAGTACTGTAGATAGATGAAGGAGTTGGGGGAGCCAGGAATTATAGGCAAAAGGTAGAGGCACAAAGGTTACACAGATATGAGAACATTTTGCTTGCAGAACACTATGCTGGACAGAACCAGTGAGGGGAGAGATAAAGCTTGAGTTTATAGAAGGAGGCAGGTGATTTACAAAGTGACTTGCAAGTCATGCTCAGGGGTAAGGTTCAAAAAGGAAGTAACTAATTTCAGTTTACAAGCCTCATAGCTCAAAAGTTGTCATTGCTATTCAGTATATTTATTATTAATCCACTGATATTAAAAATTTGAAAATGTTAGTGGTTGCATACTATTTCCCTGTGCAGAGGCAGTATTTACAATGAGTGTGTAAACTGTCCACAAACTCAGAAAAATTAGGCCAATAAACTCACAATCTAGAGAAAGAATTATAGTTTTCAGTGAAAGTAACTGTTAAAATAGCTACACTGTCAGGCAGACTGTAAAACATTATATGTTAATTTATGATTTGTAATATCTATCAATGCTTGTTTTTTTAACAGCATTTTAAAGTATTTCTAATTAAATGAATAGTGATGACCTATGTCAAAAACAAAATCTTCCAGTGTTTAGTCAATGCTGATATTAGAGACTCCTTCATCAATATCTTCACTCACCCAAGTATTCGGTTCCATAGTAAGAATACATCAGGGGGAATGGTTTCCTCTTTTTCATGGCATACTGCTTCCCAGAGTCCAGAATTGCCTGGCAAATTGATTTGATCTGTGCTGGGGTCAGCACCTGAGTAAGGAAATTAAGAAACACAAGTCAAATCAGGATCTTCTTTGGCCCTCAGACATAGATTTTCTTGCTGAAAATGTCCATCAGCATATTCCCCAAAATTCCTTTTCTAGGTATAAATAATTTTAGCCAACTATAAGTTTTTTTGTTTTTTTGTTTTTTTGTTTTTTTTTTTTTTGCTTTTTGGTATGTGGGTAGCTCCCTGACTGGGGATTGAACCCAGGCTGCAGCACTGACAGTGCCAGTGCCGAAGCCTTAAGCCACTACACCACCAGGGAACTCCCTATAAGTTTTTTTTATATCACTGATTCTCTCCTTGTCATTGGTCAGCCCCTTTCGGAAAAGGTTGCTTTTTGGTGAGAAATACACACCATTACTGCTACAGGCTTTTATCAAATGCAAAGACCACCACACAGTGGTTATATCATTAATCCTTGTCACAAGAACAAGAAATTGCTTGGAAATGAACAAAGACTGGTCCTAACCCATCATGCTTAACAAAGCTGTTACTCCCTGTGTATGGTGCAGGCCTGGCCCGAACAACGGACCTGCAATTTGTTTCATTTAACGATGCTTACCGAGCCACAATTCCATATCAAGCTGCGGCATGACAGACTCATTTTCCCTGAATGAAACCAAAGTCTAATAAGCATTAAGGCAAAATAATGTTTAATATCAAAATGACTCAATAGAGAAGAGCAAAACTACAATGATTTACAGTTGCCAATACTTTATTCAATCTACTCACAGTCATTATAAGGACTATAGAAATTAAAATGTTGGCAAGACTTCAAAACATCATTGAGTTTATTAGAATTATACTCAGGTTTTTGATGCTTTCTTCCTCCCACTCTTCCTCTGGGCAGATTACATACTCTCTTTGGGCCCAGGCTGACCAGAGGTACCTTTTTAAACAGGACAGAAAAACAACAGTATTCTCCCATTTCAAACAGTACATATGGTCAGCTTACTGACACCTTGAATTTAGTCCAGTGAGACTAACTAGGCTGACCATACATACCATTTGAAATGGGACAGTACTGTTGCTTTCTGTCTCCTTTAAAATGGTATGTCAGCTTGGCCTATCTTTGGCACTCTCTTATATTACCATGACTCCTTGGTGTAGCACTGACTACTTGGTGTGTTACATCTCTCTATTAGATGACCAGTTATTTGAGGGCAAAGACTGTGGCAGCTCATCATTTTGGTATCTTTGGTTCCTAACATAGAAACTGAGAGGGCCTTTGGTAACTGATAAGTGAGTAAGTGCCAGGTTTACTGTCATGAAAAACAGAGCCTTCTCTCCTCTTTTTTCTTTATTCCCTCTCTAACTTCACTCCCTTCATTCCCTCTTTCCCTTCCTTCAACAATCATTTCTTAAGCCCCTATTATATGCCAGAAAGCCTGTTCTAGATTCTGTAAATATGACAAATGAACAAGATAGATAAGACCTCTTGCATTCTTGAAGTCAGCCTTTCAAAAAGGCAAACCTGCATAAAAAAGTGCTAGTCAGAATAAACACACATGCACATGCATGCACACACACGTATGCATACACACACACACACACACACACACACACACACACACACACATACATTATCTCAAGTTCAGCCTTGGCCTGAGTAAATGGATCTGGGTTCAAGGAAAAATGTCCATTGGATTTTGGCCTCTCTTCTAAGACAGCAAGTTTTCCTAACTGATATCTACCATTAGACTCACCAATTCCTTTGAAATAAAGTCTTAATAACTTCTTAACTGATTTACCCAACATTAGAAGGGTAAAATATAATCCAGGTGTTGGCCTCCTCCAATCTAGTATTTAATTTGGAAAGATTATTACATAGAGAGGAAGATGTTTTTAATTAATTCTGCCAATTAACATTTACTGAGTCTCATACTAGGTATGGTAGGTGAAATTCTAGAAAGTCTGGGACATATTTTTTTTCCCTACAGGGAACTTACTATTCAGCATGGGAGGTGAGACAAAGACAAAAGTCTACAATAGAGCAATTCAAGTTCATGAACCTAGGGGTGGAAAGAAATAGTAATACAGATTATGTCCTGCAGACAATGAAGCATTGCTCAGCTTCACTAAGACTTTACTGTAGTATCTCCATGGTTTCTATCTATTTGCTCAAAACAATTATGTTGTGGCTTTGGACTTAAATTTCTTTTCATTAGCTATCCATTTTGTCTCTTGGGTTTACTCCTCCTTTCTGCCTGAAATTCCAAAACACCCTATGCACTCCTACTATCATTTCAGGGCTGAACCCTGGATCTTTGCTTAGCAGAATAGCATATTTCTCCTAAATGATTTCCTACTCTGCATCTACTCAAATTTCTACCAATACTTTCATTTGCTATTAAAAACATGTTATTTCTTGTGTTTTTCTCAATACCAACTGATCTTACATTTAGTCTTCCTTTACTTAGTATCTGGCATCATTAGTGTCAAATCAACCCCTCTATCCTAGTTCACTATCAGAAGCCCACTAAGAGCTTTGAAGGCTATGAATGTAACAGGATTCTAACCTGGTTCCATCTCCTATTTTTCCAGGAATATATCTGGCTCTTCGACCTGACTTAGGTCCTGTCTGCCAATACTGGTATTGAATCCACGTGAAAGAGGCAGTTTTTGTGACAGGAAAAGGTCATAGAACTTTGGGGGTATATATTCATTTGAACTACTAAAATTCTCCCTATTTGATTCCTGTACCAATAACTGAAAATTATCTTATTCTTTCCTTAGTTGAATATTTATTCATATCCACCGTGTGTGTGTGTGTGTGTGTGTGTGTGTGTGTGTGTGCACGCGCGTGTGTGTTTCTGTGTTTACCTGCTTGGTTTTAACCCAGAAACAAAAAATCAACTTAGGTTATATGTGGTGCATTCTCCTATCCTTTCCATCCCTAACACACAACTCAGCATAGAAAATGAGTTTATAAAATATTTCAAAACCTCCCCAGTCATGCATCATGTCTGGGTGGTTTCCTCATATCTCTCAGAAACACCGTGAAAAACAAAGAGAAACTGTGCTTGTTTGGCTGGATAAAGACCAGTTATGCATGCAGTTCTTTATCTCTGGGAACAGACAAGACCTACCCTTGGGTTTACTGCTCAGTAAATAAAAAGTGAAAATAGTACTCACTAAAAGTGTATGGAGGGGAACACTGAGGAAGAGGGTGCTCTTTTTTCCATTCTAAACAAAGAGTACAGAAAGAAGAAAGGAGAAGAGCTGCAAGGGGAGGGGCCTGTTCTTGTTCTCTCATTTGCCTGCTTTCTCAGACACACACACTAACTACCTCCAAGAAGATGGCCTCTTTGAGTTTGAAACACCCTGAGGCCTTGGGAATGAGGAAATGGAATTACCAGTGAGGGGAAAAAGTAACTAGGGATGGCAGGGAGGGGCTCCTGGCCCATAAGGTCTTTATCAAAGCAACCCCAAATGCCCTCTCCTGTATTTGGAGCACATAAGCCTACGTACGTGTTGATATCTTGGATGGATTTGTTTCTTTAAATAAAAATGTTTTTACATTGAATTAAAATAAATTTATCTATCTTAAAAATACAAAGCAAGGCAAGTAGTTTGGTTTAAAAAGTTTCATTAGTTTAACCAATTCCCTTCACTGATCCTCAAACAGTGGAGTTTGTTGTGAAATATTCCTGTTGGCTTCTGAGTATGAAAAGATGAGAGAGCAATGAAGCCCATGCTACATTTTTTGGCCCTACTTGAAGGTCAAAAGGTGAGTGAAACACCTCCATGCCAAAGAAAGATGACATTGATTAAGGAAATGAATGAAATGAATCAACCCACAGAAAGCTTGTCTCACTGCAGATCCCGTTTCAGGGCAACTGTCCTTCCCACAAACACATTGAAGTGGCAGTGTTTGCTAGCTATATATAAACCACTGTTAACATTATCAAGCAAAAGTCCAAAATGCCCTGAGTATGTGACTGTCCATCTACATGGAATGCAGAAAGTCACTCCATATCACTCCAAACCCATATGTAACAGAATGAGAATCTGATATGAACTTAGGTTTCTTCCTCCAGGAATGTATTTCACCCCGATCCTTTGTCCCACCATTCTAGTGGTAGCATAGGCCTCTGCTCAGAGAAAGAAACAAGCCATTTGACTACCAATGAACATCAAAATGACTTTTGATACCCGTGGACAATAGCTTTGAGGAAAAAGGCTTTTGAGTTGCAAGAATCTGGATATTTTAGCACTTAAAGTTGATACCATAAACTACATGGCTAGAAGGACATGTAGGATTAGGATGGAGCTAAAAGCTATTCAAGGTGGGAAGAGGTGGCATGTAAAAGAAACCAGAAAGTTGAAAGTCAGGGTGGAGTTGCTGTTACACCCTCCTGTGCCAGGCTTTAGAAGAGATCCTATAACTTCCAGATAGGTTTGGTGTTTGATAAGTAGTCAGGATGTATGCCCCCCTCTTCCTGGAATTTAGTGAGATGGTAGCCTCAAACATGTATCTCCTCCCTCAGGCTATTGGGCCACTAAAAGAGATACTACCAGATGGCTTGTCCCAGGAGACAGCCAGAGACAATCCTGAGTTTACTGTGGGCCCTATGGTGGACCAGAAAGACATCCTATCCCCCAGAGTAAATTCATTTTTAAAAATTCCCTGTCTAAATAATTTCAAATTTAAAAAAATTAAGGAAATTTTTGTACAAAGTCAATATTCACAATTGGTCAGATTTTTACTTTTGATGCCTTTTGGGGGTGTGGTTGAGTTGGAACCCACTAGGTTACATGAAGATTCAGGCCTTCAGGGAATCTCTGGAGCAAATTTAGTGTTACTTTAGGTGTTGAGAAGACAAAAAGTCAGGGGAGCTGTTTTGAGGCAGAAGTTTAAAGAGACAAGGTAGGGCTAAGGGATAACTTTCAAGCAGGAAACAGATCTTGATGAATCAAACAATTCATATTATATGCAAAGCCTTTGGTAGGCACTTTGGAGGAAGATGTAATCTTAATAATTAGACTAAGTTGACATCCAAACCATTTAAATAATGAAACTTGCAGAATTTCTTTTTTTTTTCTTTTAAGTTGTGGGGGTTGGAGTATGTGGGTAGTTCCCCAGCTGGGAATCGAATGCAGGCTGCAGCGTTGACAGTGCCAGCACCGAAGCCTTAAGCCACTACACCTGCAGAATTTCTTTAAATTCTAGAAGTCATGACGTATAGGTATAAGATGGAGTGAGTAATTATTGGGGGCTTCACAGAGGGAGGGGATATGAGCTATGCTTTGAAGGACAAGTGGGAAGTGGATAAATGAAATTAGAGAGGAGAGAGGGCATTTTAAGCTGTGGGATGATGTAGGGGACAATCTTGTGTATTAGAACAATGCTTCTCATATCACAACTTGCACACAAATCACCTGGTTAAAATACAAACTCTGATTCAGTAGATCCTGATTGGGGCCAGTATTCTACATTTCTAACAAGCACCCAGGTAATGCTATTGTTGCTGATCCATGGAAAACACTTAAAATAGAAAGGGATCATGGGAGCAGAGAGACTGGTTGCAGCAGAGAATTTCTGCTGAGAAGGGAGAGAAATTAAATTGAAAGAACTATCGAGAGCAGTGGTTCTCAACCTTCCTAACGCCGCAACCCTTTAATAAAGTTCCTCATGGTGTGGTGACCCCCATAACATTATTTTCGTTGCTACTTCATAACTGTAATGTTGCTACTGTTATGAATCATCATGTAAATATCTGATAGGTGTTTTCCGATGGTTGGTGACCCCTGTGAAAGGGTCGTTCGACCCCCAAAGGGGTCGCAACCCACAGGTTGAGAACCACTGAACTATAGGAAGCAAGAGGAAGCACCAGGCAAGAACACTGAACATCGTAATTTAATCAGATTACCTAGAAAAAAGCAGCAGCTGCAATGGAAAATTCTCTTCCAATAGGGTATATGTAGGAAAAACATGTCCAAATTTGCAACCCACATTGGGGAGCTCTCTTAGCCAATGTGGCCAAGTTTATTTATTTATTCATTTATTTATTACTCTCCAATAGGGCACATGTGCTGGTGCAGAATGAGCAAGTCCCTTTCATCTGGTTTTCCTGATGCTCCCTGACCATGATTACACTGGGCAATGAAGAATGGGAGGTGGGTTGCTCTAGTAATGTTTATCTTCCAGTCATTAGAGATTCAGCGATGAATTTCAGTTGTAAACATTAAATCCCAGATACCATTCCAAAGCTGTTTCTTGCCCCTTCTCAAATAAGAAACACAAGCCAAGAAAACACTGGAAACCAGAAAAGTAAAACAGGTTTTACTTCATTCTTGCAGGCTGACTGCTGGCTTTAAAGATGTCTTACAAGTTCCTGGTAACCCAATCTGCACCAAGTGTTACTAGGTGATTTCATTGTTTCCTGCAAGACACTAAATGTCTCAGAGCTTGAGCTTCCTTATCCTAAGATATGGGTGAAACTCTGATGAAAAAACAGTTCCCAACATTTGGCTGTACACCGCAATCACCTGTGGAGCTTTTAAAAATCCTGATGTTCTGACTATACCCTAAACCAATTCCATCAGACTCTTTGGGTGTGAGACCTAGGCATCAGTATTTTTAAACCTGCCCAGGAGATTCCAAAGTGTGGTTGAGAATCAGTGTTATGAAATATTGAATGAATGCAAAAGTAGTTTTTAAAAGCAAATCATAATATAATAACTATAATCATAATTACGATGGTGATGATAATGATGAAGAGAGCTAAAGGAAAGACAAGCAAAAGACCTCCCAAGAAAAGATATTCCCAATATAGAGAAACACCTTTGGTTGGAGTCACAGGAGAGTAGAAGGGAGTAACTCCGTGTGCACATGGATAGACATGCTGAGTCAGGCCAGAGGTCCACTGCACCTTATCCAGTGTTTCCAACACCAACACCAATACCAATGCACATTTTGTGGGAGAGTAATGGAGAAACCATAGAATACATCAGATGATGCACTGGAATAGGATTCAGGAGATCTGGGCCTGAGATTCAACTTTGCCACAGTAACCATGGTTAAGTCTTCAGAGCTCTGTTTCCTCATTTGTAAGCACTAGACTAGACTTTGTCCATGAAGTCAGGGCTTCTTAAATTTTAGTGTACCTACAAATCACCTAGGGAGCTCACTAAAACATAGCTTCCCAGGCCTCACCCTTAGCAATTCTAATTCAGTAGCTGTGGAATGGGGCCTGAGCTCTGAGGTGAAGCACATGCTGCTGGGCTGGGAACCACCCACGGAACAGTATTAGGTGACCTCTAAAGTCCCTCTTGGCTCCAAACTCCCTGGTTTTCTAAGGCATTGGAGGAGTCTGGCTCTTGAACCAAAGAAGGAGCATAGCAGATAGACCCAAGTTCCAAATTTAGCTTCACCAGTTTCTGGCAGTGTGGATTTAGGCAAGTTATTTAATACTTTCTAAGACTCAGTTTACTCATTGTAAAAAGCAGCAATGATGAGACTTACCTACTTTACTAGATTGCCATAAGGATTCCACTTAAAACAGCACAATTCCTGGTATAAAGCACATGCACAATGCATGTAAGCTGTAATTAAAACTGACATCCAAAGTTCAATACTGATTCAACTCCCAAGATTCTGCACCATAAGCCTTGGAGGTCTGTGTTCGGGATATTGCTCATAAAATAACCCTACTCTCGCTCACCTCCCACCCCGAATCCTCTCCCCAAGGACCAACTTGTGTCAGTTTGCTTTCCTAAGTTGTTGTCACTTGTAAATCATAAACTAATAAAGTATGGCCCTTCATGTCCCTGTATTTACTTTTTCTTTCTCGATACCACACTTTGAGCCTTTCACTGTCCCACTTTCCCCAAAACACACTTTTTTTGTTCTTTCAAAATACTTCTCAAGTTTATCTGGTTTCTAGATAAGTCTCTATCACTATGTAAATTTAGCCCAATTACATAACCTCTCTGGACCTCAGGTTCCTCATCTGAAAAAGAGAGGAATAATGTGCCTTTTGGCAATACTATTTTGTTATTTGTGATTCAATACTTTATGACATCTAGTATTTACAAATCTACATATATTTATTCAGGTTCTAATTCTGGGATGTGGATATGATGGTATATTTCAGTGGTTTCATTTCTTACAGGCTGGCAAGAAGTCATTTGCAAAGAGGCCATAGCACATGTTTAACTTGTCTCTATTCTAGGCATTTTATTTTATCAAGATGCATATTCTGTTATGTACTTTCTTATTATTAGAAAGCTTAAAGAACTAGAAATTGTTTTAGCCTCTTGGTATTGATTACTTGAATATCTGGAGTCTCTGGTCTCCCAATGGCCCCAAAGTGAATAGCTATGTTATTACGGCTGGAAGCATTATTGAGCATTTCACATCACACCCTGCTTTAAGCCACTGTTGAATGAGTATGTTGTTGCAGTATTCATAAACTGTGGTTCAAAATACATTTTTCAAGTTCTTGCAGGGTGCATGACACTGTGCTAGAAAGTACAGAAATTCTAGATATCAGTTGTGTATAATCAGGTAGACAGTAAATGTCTTTCTTATTTGGAAAGGCCAATTATGATTATATATTTGTGGCTTACACTATTAGCTACTCAACATCCATTCTCTCCTTATTCCTTGCCAACTGGATGTTAGTTTTATCAGGATGACCATTGTGTTTAGCTGTAGGTGATAAAAAGTAAATAGCTGTAAGAAAAGATGAAATATTGCCATTTGCAACAAAATGGATGGACCTGGAGATCATCATGCTAAGTGAAATAAGCCAGACAGAAAAAACAAAGAACTGTATGACTTCATTCATATGCGGAATATAAAACTGAAAGAAACAAAGAAAAAAAGAAATGAACAAACAAATAACCCATGGACACAATCAATAGTTTAATGTTTATTTGGGGACGAGTGGGTCAGGGAGGGGAGAAAGGGGAGGGGGTGGGAGAGGATGGAGGCGGGGAAGCTAAATACATGGTGATGGAAAGAGAAGTCACATTAGGGGGTGAACTTACACAACAAATTGACAATGCACTATAGAATTGTATGCCTGAAACCTATGTAATCCTTGCTAACAGATGTCACCCCAATAAGTCTAACAATAAAAATGAATTAAAAAAAAGTAAATAGCTTCAGCCAACCACATCAATTGTACTGTCCCTTGCCAGATACTCAGTTATCAGCCTTCCTTAAAGCTAAGGTTGGATATGTCACCTCATTTTGACCAATGGGGAAATCTGCTGTGGCAGGAGCCTTTTGGAAATGTTTTTATTTCATGATAAATGGAAATAAAATAGATGAACTTGGCTGTTACCTGCTTTTCCTCTTTCTGGTGCCTTGAATGTTTGTGTGAGGCCTGGAGGTATAATAGCCATTTTGCATCCTGAGGCAATGAGCATGTGGATGAAAAGACCAACATTCAAAGAATGATGGAGGAGAAAGGAAGATCCTGGGATTTGTGGACATCACTGAGCATCTGTATCACAACCAGGACAACCTATCTTCAGATTCTTGTTAAGAGAGAAAAATTAGTCCCTTTGTTATAATCACTGTTGATTGGGTTGCTTACAGCCAAATTCACATCAGCTGGGCAGCCATAAAGTATCAACCCAACAACATTGCTAGAATTCATTTCCCTGTAAAGAGATTTCTACCCACATGTACCTTTGTTTCCACAGAAACCTCTAGCTCCAGAGCTCTTCAAAGTGATGCTGATGGAGTGGATGAATTCAAAGGTACTTTCTACTTCTGGCTGCACTCACAAGGTTGTGATTGAGAGCCCAGAGACAAAGTCTGGAAAACACACTGTCACTTTGCTACCACTGCCCGGGGTGACTTCCCTACTCCTTCCACTTATTCTTCTCCAGGTTAGGGACAAGGGATACCCTGCAATGTGCCATCATTACAATGGATCCTCAAATTCTCAAAGTTGATTTGGGAAGACAGAGAGGAGGCCCATGAGCACCTCAGCAACATGTGCCAGAAGCAATAATATTCTTTTTCAGGAACTGCTGTCACCTCAATTAAGTGACTGTATAACATATTACCTAACCTGTCACTTTACAGAGCTATTCACAAAAATGGTCCTAGAAGAACAACATGTGAATGATTTGTGACATTTTAAGGTTCAAAAACTATTACTTTGGACAGAAGCAGCTGAAAGGGTTTTTTGTTGTAACTGTTTTTGCGATGCTGTTTCACATGGGCCTGTGGGGTTGATGGGTGCCCTGAAGGTCATAAATGGAGGAGAGAACAGATTCTTCAAAACTGCTTAATCTTTTTATTCAATACCTTAAAACATCTTTAAGTGTGTTTCTTGGGCCTAAGGAAAGCAGTGTGATACTGCACAGGCTTGGCTTTGAATGGTACCTTCTCTGTGTGCAAAATGGGATAGGGGTGGAGTGAGGTGGATTGGGTGACCGTGGTTGGGAAATTTGGAAATTCTGGTTTTGTCATTAACTTGCTCTGGACAAATGATAACCTCTCTGGCTTCACTGTCTTCATCTGTAAAATGAGGTGGCCAACCAAGTAACTTCCCAGGACCTTTCTGGCTTATGATTGACATGATTATAAATACGTATATAACTTTCCTCCCTCCCCTTGTGTTCATTTAGATATTGTAGGGAATCTTCTGTCTGATCATCTCCAAAGTAGTTTTGTTATGTTGACATTGTGTTTTCAGGTTTCTTTACAGGGAAAATGATTGTTTTCTGGTTTCTTTTCTGAAAGAGTTTTATACAGGGATCTGTAGGAGAGTTAGATTATAAAATTCAGATACAATCACTCTCTGTATAAACAACACATTGAAGAAGGTGATTTGGGGTAACCTGGTCATGAAAGTGTGCTGAAGGGAGCTGCCACCCCCACAACTAAAGATCAGGCAGCCATGATGAACAAAAATGCCACTGGCTGGTTTCATTTTTCATTTTATACCTAGGGGAAGGAGAAGGAATGGACAATCTCAGGAGGAGCTAGCTCTGTCACTGAAGAGGAGAGAAGAGTGAAGGAAATCAACACCTTGACTCTGTTAAGGACAAGAAGTTCTGCAAAGCCTCTTCCTAGGATTTGATCTTCCACAAGTTTCAAGTGGTTGCTGCTGAAGGAACACAGCTAGGGAGGCTTCTTCCTGGTTCTTAGAAAGGCTGGCATGAGCAACTGGGAAACATAACCAGTACTAAACAAAGCAGGATTTATAACCCTGTCATTTAGTAACTAAGGTCCTTCACTTATACAAAGTTTATCCTGGAAATATTTATTGTGTCCTATTATGGTTCACTAGAACTTCCTTGGTCGAAACAGGAAAAAATGCCCTGTCATCATGGTGATTACATTCTAGTCTGAATAAATTCATATTGTGTTCTGTAGTTTATTATCCCAAATGTATCTTATTTAGCCAATCACCCTAATTTGATCTTATTTTAATGGGGCTGTCTTCATAAAGAAATCAATATTAATCCTTTCACTGCATTGACTCAAGTTCTTTTTTCAAAATGTGTCAAAAAGCCACAAAAAAGTTGATATTTTGACTTTCATGCATTTAATAACATTTTGAGCTGTTTTGTATGTAAATGACATTATTTTTATTTTATTTTTTTGTTATGCAGTAATAAATTTACCATTATATTGAATTTTAGCAAAAAATACTCAAAACATACTAAGTGGCATCAAACAGATTTAAGTACAGATAAATTAGAATCTAATGGCATTGATGACATAAAATTTATTACAAAATGTTACCCAATATGGCATACAAAACATCTTTATTGTTGATAAAAATCTTGTAAATGGAAAAAAGTCCTTGAAACAGTTTTACACTGAATAACAAGTTTACAATAATTATGGTATTTATATTTTAATTAAATACAGTTAAGGTGGTACATTAAAATAAATGATTACATTAAAGTGTAAAATTTTCCTATTGTTAATCATTCTTGAAAAACACAAAAATATAGAAAAATGTATATATAGTAGAGGAAAATTAATTTAGAGCTCGTGGGGGTAAACTCAAATGCCACAGTCAGCAGATGGAAATATTCATTCAGATACATCTGAATATCGCAGCAAAATTGTTAAGTAAATTGTGTGCCTTATCTCATGTTGCCTGGGATATTTTAACAGGAAGTAAAATCCATTCACAGGCCCTACTGTTGAATGGAGGGTAATCACTAGAATTGTAGAGATGAACATAGTAAAGAAATGGCCAGCTTGCCAATGGCTATAGCATAAAATTACATGGAAAAGTTTAAAAACAGAGGCCCCACACTAGGCCAAGATTTTATGGGGAAAGAAATGTACACATATTGTTTACTTAAAAAACCCCGCACTCATGATGCTGAGACACACAGACATTGTTTTCCAGGGCTTTGCATGGCAAATCCAGCACTATTTAGTTTTGCAAATATAATAGCACAGGTAGTTAGAAGAAAGTTAATCCCAGGTACCCTACCTATAAATTTGCTTCGTTAGTTGTAACATAAATTACTACTGACCCTTTACCAACTTTTAAATAAACAAAAGCATCCCTATAATACTGTGAGAGTAGCCCATGCTTAATATGTAAAAGGGATAGGTATGTTACATATATAATTAATTACAAAATAAGGTCTCCCAATTACACGATGAAGGAACACTCAAGAGAAAAATTTATCCACGTGTATGTAAGATACATATATCTAAATATTAGATACATATAGAGATATATATTTTTATAATTTTTACTAAATTTACTGTGGTGACATTGGTTAAATTATATATGTTTCAAGTGTACAATCCTGTAACTGTGAATGATCTATAATTTGTACTTCTACAATAGTATATTATTGTCAGTGGAAATAAGTTTCTAGGTCCACTTTTATAAGAATGTCCACAACAGCTTTTTTCATGAAAGTTTATTCATAAGAACAGGAAACATCCTAAATATCCATGAACAGAAGAATGCATGAATAAATTGTGGTATTTCACCCAATGGACTACTATTCAACAATAACAAGAAAATTAATGATACATGCAAAAACATGGTTGGACCTTATGAATGTGCTGAGCAAAAGAAGAAAGACATACGATGAGGTGTGATAACAAAAATATGGTGATGTAGATGCAACAAAATGTTGGCATGACAGGTACCTCTGAAAAACTCCTCTGGATATTACAACTAATAAAACACCTATACCTGAACCTAGAGCCCTCCACACAATGCACGATCACAACTAAGAAATCCATGCATCGCATTAAGGTACATGCAGGCAGGCAGAGGGTTAAACAATGGAGAAATAAAAGGAGAAGAGCAGGGTCACAGCTGCAAGGTCCTGGCTTGGAACTTTACCATTGGACAGGGGGAGGGAGGAGTACGAAGGTGGCAGGAGAGTGCTCTGTGCCTCACTTGGTCCATGGGACAGAGAAGTGGGGGCCCACAGGCGGGGCATGAGATACCACACCCAGCTCACTTTGGGCTCAGGATATACAGACTGGTCCACAAAACACAGCAGCTGGACTTTACTCTGGTTCCCAGAGTAGGGGGAGCAACTGGGCGGTGAGAAGCCACAGAGCCAATGCTCTGGTGGGGAAGAAGGAGAGAGGGAGATTTGCACATGTTTCTCAGCCCACAACCAGAACGACCAGCAGAGGACTGACCCCAAAGCTCAGGGCAGAATCCATGCATGGGGGCCAAACCCAAAACAGAAAGGTGCAATCATGCCCAAATTCCCTGCACAACATTCGGAGCCAAGGGAAGAAACCAAAGTCGCTCCCCCACACACCGCTGCCCTCCCAGTATCAGCAGCGAACACCAACTGTAACTGGTAGGGTCCAGAGTGACTACAAATATGATAAACCAGAGAATTAAAGAGACGGGGACAGATGACTGACCCATCAGAAACAGATCTCAAAGCAACAATTATAAAAATGCTTAAGGAACTGAATGATAACTTCAACAGAGAGATAACAAGCATAAAAGAAGACATACAAATCATTATAAAGTACCAGAGAAAGATAATTACTACATTAACTGAAATGAAAAATGGAATAAAAGTCACCAAACTAGATAAAATAGAAGCACAAAACAGTGATTTGCAGGAAAAGTCAGCAGAAAATACCATTTAGAATAGAAAGATATGAGAATCCAAAAAAATGAGATGCCTGGGACAATTTTAAGTGGAAGAATATTAGGATCATAGGTCTACCAGAAGTGACAGAGGAAAAGCAAGGGATCAAGAAATTATTTGAAGAAATAAATACTGAAAATTTTCCTAACCGGTGAAGGAAATAGACATACAAGCCCAGGATGCACAGAGAATCCCAACCAAGATAATCCCAAACAAGAACACACCAAAACACATCATAATTAAAATGGCAAAACTTAAAGAAAAAGAGAAAATTCTAAAAACAGCAAGAGAAGTGCAAGTAGTAACTTATAAAGGGACTCTCAGCTGATTTCTCACCAGGAACATTACAGGCCAGAGGAGATTGGCAGAAAATATTAAATGGGATGAAAACCAAGGATCTACAACCAAGAATAATGTATCCAGCAAAGCTAGATTTTAAAACTGAAGGACAGATACAGAGCTTCTCAGATAGGAAAAGCTAAAGAAATACATCACCACCAAACCAATACTACAAAGAATGCTAGAGGGACTTCTCTAAGATGGAGGAGAAATAGGAGAGTGGGTAAAATCAGGGAAAGGGATAGAGAAATTTAGTTTGATTATTGACATAAAATCGAAAGCAGCAAAAAACAAAACTCATGGGCACAGTCAATAATTTAATAGTTACCTCAGGGTGATAGGGGAGTGGGGTGGGAGAGAAGGGACAGGGACACAAATATATGGTGATGGAAAGAGAACTGACTCTGGGTTATGATCACATAACATGTAGAAGATATAATGTAGAACTGTACACCTGGGACCTATGTAATTTTTACTAATCAATGTTAACCCAAAAAATTAAAAAAAAAACTACACTAAAAAATATGGTAAATATTTAAATTAAAAAATATTACAGTAAAAGACACATTGCCATTAGTTCCCCTCAGAATACTTCCCCTTGCTTCAAATACTTATTCCATCGTTCTTGCCACTTTCTGAAGTGTTTCTGGAAGTCCTCTTTTGTAAGTACCTGTAGTTGCTCTGTCATGGTTGCCTACATGGCCTGAATCTATTCAAAATGTTTACCTTTCAAGGTCATTTTTGACTTTGGGAAAGAGCCAGAAATTGCACAGTGCCAGATCCAGTAAATAAGGTGGTTGAGGACACACCATAATGTTTTTATTTGACAGAAATTTATGTTAATGTGCTGTTCATGATCCATCGTTTATGACACAATTTAAAATATACCTTCTCTTAACCATAGCCCAGAACTGACTGACTGCACTGAACAAGCTGAAACTTGTCATACATTGTTACTAAGATTCAATGTGCCGCTTCCATTATGGAAGATCCCTGCCTTTCCATTGGATGGGACCTGGCAGCAGCATTCACCATCACAATATTTTGTTTTAAAAATCACACCTTGTAAAAGTGTACTTGCTATATGATTCCACTTATATAAAGTTCAAGAACAGGCAAAATGAAACTACGGTGATAGAGGTCAGAAGAGTAGTAACCTCCCTGTGTCCCTTGTATAAGTGTAGGCAAGTAGTACTGATTGGGATAAAGGGACTTTCTGGAATGATTGAAATGTTCTTTTTCTTAATTTGGGTAGTGGATATATCAGTCACACAGTGAAATGATCAACAAGCACTTATGATTTGTACATTTTGCTATATATCTACTACAATTTTAAAAAGCAAAATAAATCAGGCATATCTATCAAATGATTTATCTGTTTGTTAATATATTTTGTCTGCATGTCAAATTCCTTTGGTTGTAAGACACTAACTTTACTAGCTATCCTGAAGAAAGATCTTCCTAAGTCTTGTGTAAAATAAAATTTAAAAGAAAAATGCATGCTCCCTTCCAAGTAAATGCATGGCATAAGGAAGCACATTACCTCTGGACTGATGCAGCCCCAGGCCAAGGCTTAGTGACCAAAACATGGAGGCTGGATATCATTTTCCTGGCCCTTTTGGCTAGGTGCCCTCGTGCAAGGCGCAACCCTGCCAATCACACAGGGCTGCCTCTCAGGAATGAGGCTTGAGCAGCATATGGAGTCTGAGGCCAGCCAGACCTGAGAAGGGACTAATAATAGAATCCAGAAAGCTCTAGGCCCCAGAAAGTGTTGTCTCTCGATGACATTAGTCTCTACTTCTCTCTCTTTCTACAGACCCATTTTATCTACTTCTCTATGGCTGAAGGTGACCTCCCATCGCACCCTCACACACCCTGGCTTCCAAGTTTTATTATGTCCCTCTTTCACCATACTACAGGATCAAGTAGAACCAGAAACCAATTTTGAGTTCCTAAGAAAGAGAATCTGACTGGCTCAGCCCCAGTCATGTGTGCTTAGCCCAACTGCATCAACATGGGTGTAAAAATCTACTCAGGATGGAGGGCAGTGTTTCATAGAGAACTGGGGTTATTTTGAGCTAGGCAGACTGCCCTAGAAGGGTCTAATAAACTTGTATCAGAAATGCGCTTAACTTAAATTATTAGAAAATCTGACTTATAGTGGCTTAATCAAATAAAAAGTTATTTTTCTCATATAACAAAAAGGCTGAGGGCAGCCAACTACTGACATTGTTTAGTGGTTTGTGATGTCAGAGACAGAATGTCACAATTCTGTTCCTTCCCTCATACTGGTCCATAGGCACAAAATGGCTGCTATAACTCCAGAAACCATGTTTACATCCAAAGAAGGAAGAAATGGGGGAGGGGCAGTACCAGTCATATCCAGTTTTTTGTTTTGTTTTTTTTTCTTTTGGTCAGGAAAGCAAAAGCTTTCCTAGAACTCTAGCATGGACTTATATTAGCATGTTATTAGCTAGTACTACTTGATATAACCACCATGGCAAGGAGTTTGTAAGACCAAGTAATTATCCAAGAACATGGCTATGCCAAACAAGATTAGGGTTCCATTAGTAAGAACAATGTGGAAAATGGATATGTGGTAGGCAATAGATGGCATCTGTCACCAGACAGAACTATAGGAATCCATATTCTCTGAAAAATTTGTTAGCTATTCATGATTGTGTCTGAACACAGGTGATGGAAAGCACACTCAATTCATTTTTTTTTTAATTCATTGCTTCTCAACCACACAGTAAGCCACTATATATTCAATTTTGCACTTCACCACCTTAGGATCATTCAGCTAGGATTTGCATTCTATTTCAAAAACTGTCATGGAAGTAATTGGTCAAGGCAGGTTTATCAGCTCCCAGTTTAACTATCCAGCCACTGCACGAAGGTCTTTTCTATATCAAAAGATAATACAGGATTATAGGAAGGATGCTTAAAGTAGCTCTGCTTTCTTTAAATATACTGCTATTCCAGAAGTGATCTCAAAGATAATTATTTCAACACACACAAATGGGTACTCTTCCATTTTAAATCAATCCTTTGTGTGAAATGTGAAACAGGTGCAGGAGATGAAGGGAGAGTGAGTAACCAACTGCTGGCAATCTTCACCTTTAAAAGGAGTGGGTGAGACTAGATTGCTCCTAAGCATCCCTACATGCTTGGTATTATGTTTTCAAAATGGACCGTAATCACAATCTTTCCAAATCACAAGAGACATTTCCAAGAATTGAGGCTAGATTAGTGTTCCTTTTCAACCAAGAGACAATGTATTTTATGAAGTGAGAAAAATGCCATGGAAAAGGACAGAATGCCTCTTCTCACACAATAAGGGGAGACATTAAAATATTCCAACTGATATTCATGTATAAATAAAATTGTGTTAAAAGACAGTTACCAAGGTTTTTCATGTTTAAATATTTTATTTATCATATACACATTTAGTGGCAAAATTTGGAGGGAACCATGGGAATCATGTGGCGGGGGAACTTGTTTAGATATTCTTCATAGAACATATTCATGTTATAGCACACTCAAAATTTATGTTGATCTTGTTCTTACTTTATATCATATTCTAACTTAAAATGAAAGAAAAAGAACTTTGGGGATCCAACCTTACTGAGTTGTTTGTAAAGTTGCTGCCAACATAAGCACACAGCGGCAAGTTCACAGACTTTATTAGATTTTGGATACAATGACAGCTCTGAGACCCTTTCAGAAAAAGAGTTCCAAAATTGCTTTGGAGGGTGGACTGGGTGCTGGCATTGGTGCATAGCTTCCCAAGGGGAAGTACTTCGAAGTTGACTGTAGTGATATTCAGCAATGAGGTATGTAGCACTTTTTCTAGGATGAGTTCACAAAATTATATATGAGGGCTGTTCAGAAAAAAATCCAGCCATTGTAATATAACATTGTCATATTACATATCTGGATACTTTCCAGACAGCCTTTGTATATATAAATAAATATGTATTGCCAGAAAAATAGGAAAAATAGAGGCATTTATGGCCCTCATGTGTGTGTGTGTGTGTGTGTGTGTGTGTGTGTGTGTGTATGTGTGTTGCTGTTACAAGATCCAATCCAGAATCACACATTTCATTTAGCTGTCATGTTCTTTAGACACTATTAATCTGGAAAAGATCCTCAGCCTCTCTTTGTGTTTGTTGACTTTGACATTTTTGAAGAGTGTGGGAAATTTATTTTATAGATGTCCCTCAATTTGGATGTGTTCCTCATGATCAGATTCAAGTTATGCATTTGGAGCAGAAAAATTCCAGAAATGATGTCATGATATTTGATCCATATTGGTCCCCCCTTTTAAAATTAAGCTACTTCAAGTTAAATTTCTATCATCTGAGATTTAAAAAGTTATGACTAATTTAAGGCTTTAAGACCCAGAGGCCCTTTTAATATAGCCTCAATAAGTAAGGTGTGTCATCACTTAAGTCTGGCTATATCCCAGCTGGGAGGAACCAGAATTTAGGACTTAGGGCCAAAGAAGACCAGATGATAAATATATACCATGGAAGTCAGGTAAGCTGGAAGTGGTGGGTAGACAGGTGGGTCCAGAAAGTCAAAGTCTGTGAGGTCAAAATCGTCACGCACCAGTCAATAAGCATAGAAGCACTGATTGCAGGGCAGGGGTTGTGGGCTCAGTGCCCAGCATTATAAAGCTAATGGGTGGAGCTGGCCCTGGGCCCATGGGCATTAGTCACAGACCTCAGTGGAGTGCAGGAGTAAGGTGTACCTGGCTATAGCAGATTCTAAGGTGCCAGCACTTTCTCACATACCTCAGGGTTGGCATTACTGTACGATTTCCCCTTCCTCTATACCAATGTTTCTCAAATTTTAACATGAATATGAATTCCCTGGAGATTTTGTGAACATGCAGAGTCAGAATCAGTAGGTCTAGGGTGAGGCCTGAGATTTCACATTTCTAACAAGTCCAAAGGTGATGCTGCTGGTGCTGGTTCAGACCAAACTTTGTGTTTCAAAGATAGAGAAAAACAGTCTTTGTCTGTGGCAGAAATGGAGGTGGTCCCACTACCACACCTGCACTGAAGTCAGTATTACTGCAAAAATCCCCTCTATTTCCTATCATCACATAGAAGCTTCTTCTACCCAATTTTGAATTCACTGAATACCCTACTAAGTCATTTAAATCCAAAAAGTGACTCCAAAATAAATGCAAAGGTAAGAAAGAAGGAGACATATTTGGCATAACACCAATACAGAAATAAAGTGAAATTCCATAAATATTAAGCAATAAATAATGATTTTATAAAAATAAATTCACATAAAATCTTGTTTGATAACTGTGGAAACCTGTGTACTGAGAAATGGTGCCTCCTCGTGGAAGGGGAAGGGTTGGCTTTGCATCAATGTTCACTTTTTCTACAGAAAACTGTAGTCTTACCTACATAGAAAATCTTGTGACCAGGCTAATTTCCTTTCAGCCAAGCACCTGCAAATAGGCCTGTCACAACTTTCCCATAATGTTCTAAAGCTGAGCTTTGAATTGAAATAGCAAGGGCATTACTCACAGGAAACAAGAACCTGCTTATTACGAACAATTCACATTTCTGGCAAAGTCTTTAAAATTGGTGTCTTTTGTAAAGCACTTTTTGAATAAGCAAGAGGTGCTGACTGTGTTAAAGCTCCACGGCAGGTAAATTTAGGACACAGTAGCAGAAACGGTATGTGAAAAGCTAGTCTAGCAATGCAGCAAATTGTTTATTACATTCGCTTTCAATTAAAGGGAAAGGATTTTCATCTTGAGAAAAAAAAAAAAAAACATGCCGTTTTAGTCCAGCAGAGGGAGCCGATAAAACAGACAAAAATCACCCCTGAAACACCACTGTTAATGTATGATCTTGTCAGAGTGAATTAAGGGTCATTTGTCTGAAAAAAAAAAAAAAAAGCAAACAAGTTACAACTTATTGAAGCATGAAAGCATGGTAATTACCTTGAAATAATGATTTCAGGTGTTCAATATATGCTTGCTTAGTGAATAAAACAGTTTGCCTTCTCCCTCAGGGAGCCTTCATCTTGGTGACTTCTCACCCACTCATCACCTTCATGGAATGCCACCATTAAATCACACACCTGACTTTTGGGTAATTTCATTTAGTAAAGAGAGTTTGATGGTGGGAGTGAAGGGGTAACTTTTGTTAAGGGCCTCTTATGGCACATGGTTTATGTTTAATCTTCACACCAACCCAGAGGATAGAACCCAGCACCATCTTGAAGAAAAGGAAAATAAGGTTCTAAGAAGCTACTCATTTCTTTATGCTTACATACCTAGGAAGTGTAAGAGGTTAGATTACTGTTCTAATCTTCATTCTACTGTAATAAAAATTACAGATCTACACCTTTGTCACTTCCCATTGTGGGTGGAGCATATTTTCCTGTTCTACTGATGGTGAACCAAAAAAAATTTTTTTTGCCAGTTGCTTAAGAGTTTGCCAGTTGCTTGAGTTCTGGTTAACAGAGAGTCTACTTACATTTATCTGGCATCTGCCAATCCCCATGGATGCCAGTTAACTGGGAGTCTACTTTTTGTGTTATTGTAAACCACTGGATTTGGTATTATTTGTTACAAAGTAAATTTGACTAATATAACAACTCTGTGAATTATATCTAGCCCCAACTTGCAGATGAGAATACTGAGGAGTTAAGAAAATAAGTGGCTGTCTCAAGTAATAAAATAATTTCCCAAGGGCACCCAGGAGAATTCTCCTGATGTCTCATTGGCCAGAACTGTGTAACATGGCTACCTACAGCTTCTAGAAAGGCTGAAAAAGTATCTGACATCATGAGCCTCTACTGTGGGGACTAACGTCTACCATCACGCAAGGAAGGGGAGAGAAATGATCTATGAGTAGGCACCAACAGTGTCTGCCATTCCAGTGTTGTCAGGCTCCCAAGTCCATTATCTTTACAAGCACCCTATGTTGTGTTCTATCATAGATAGGCAGAGGTACTTGGAAGTCCCTTCAACTTGACATTGATGAACTCAATATAGTGGTGTGAACTGGCCTGTCCTTTTGCACCTGTGCTTGCCATGAGACGAACATCCTTCAGATTACTGACATCCCAAGGAGACACACGCAGAGCCAACCTGAACCCACACAGAGCTGCCCCATGAGTAAGAAATAATAAGTCACTGACATTTAGGGGTGTTTGTTAAGAATTTAAAAATAATAAGTGTTTTTAAATTCACCCTGCCCTACCTGGCTATCAATTTCAGATTACATACTAATGGTAGAGGTGAGTTTCAATTTGTAACCTCCCAGGGGTGTCTGCACATGGCACTGTGTGGTAGCTACCATACTCATAGAGCATTCCAAAGAATCTTCTAGGACATTCCCCTTTCCCCAGTGCCTTCAGTTTAGACTGGCATTTAATAATACAGGTTTTACTCCATTGAGAGGCAGTTGAAAGGTGACCAAATCTCACATGAAAGAGCCAGAAAGGTGGAGAATAAGAACTGATAGTCTTACTGGGGCTACCCAAGGCCTTAGGTATTATGAAGAAGAAGTAATGGAGGCCAGAGTAGCAGCTGACTCCTTAACCACCACTATTATCCTCCACTGCTGCCACCCAACTGCTGATGTATCAGTCAAGTACAATGTGACTGCTCATCCCTCTAAAACTTCAGGTCAGAGAATCTTTTAATAGAAAGCTGGTAAAAAGAATAAAAATAATGTCAGAAATGTGCTACCCATTATGTTTTGGCCACAGCTAGTACTAAATAAATGTGACAGAGACTAGATATACAATGCCTAATAAAAAATTTGACCTCTGATTGTATGTCAAATGTAATTGAAAAATAAAAAATATTGTTTTAAAAAAAATGACGAAAACTTGACCTCTGTTCTCATGGAACTTAAAACCAATTTAAATGGTATTGTTTTTGCAATCACTTAGTGTAACAAAATAACTTCCAGATAGCTAAAATATTTAAACATTTACAAAGTAATCATAAAAGTTGTAGAAGGAAACACATTAGAATGATTTTATATATGTTAGCAAAATATATGAAAGATGACCAAATTTTAAATTTTACAAACCAATCCAAGAAAAGTGGCAATTCAAAGGAAAAATGGAAAAGAACATGAACAAGGAATTTGCATACAGTGATATGCAAAACTCTTGAACATTATGCAAAAATTATCTTCATTCATAATTAGAGAAATGCAAATCAAAATGAGATACTTTTTAAATTTAGCCAAGGGGCAAAAGCAGGTAAGTAAAATTTACAGCATAGGCAACTCCTGGGGAAACAGGTACTCCCATACACTGTTGATGGGGAAGGTAAATAGGTGCTGTCTCTTTGCAAGGCAATTTAGCAACATTGATTAAAAAATTATCTTAGCAATTCTACCAAATATTTGTGCCTGGGTGTACAAAGGTGCATGTATAATGCACTTCAGCACTGTATACAATAGCAAAAGACTAGAAACAACCAAAATGCCAATTAACAGTGTACTAAATGAAATGTGGTACCACCCATACCATGAAATATTACCCAGCCATGAAGGGAATATAGTAGATCCATGTGTTGATATGGAAAGTTCTCCAACATATATAGTCAGATTAAAAAATAGGGTACATAACAATGTTTGTAGCATGCTCCACTCACACATGCATGTGTGTGGATATGTTTAGAAGATTCCTGGGAAGATTCACAAGAAACAGGTAAAATTGTTTGCCTACAGGGATAATGAGACTGGAAGTCTGAGGTGAGAGGAAGACTTACCTCTCATTTTGTATACCCTTTTTACACCTGGAGGTAGGGGTGTGGTTTTGTGTGTGTGTGTGTGTGTGTGTGTGTGTGTACCAACTACATGCAATACTTTTTAAAATGAATGCCTACATTTAAAATGAAAGCTGACAAACCATAATAATTGAACAGTCCCTAAAGGCATACAGGAAAACAAAACAAAACCTAATAGCCTTACTATTACTCTAGAAACATCAATAAGTTTAAAAGGATAATTTTTTCTTTAAAAACAATCTAGTGATTAGACTGTGGAACGGTGAATTTTCAGGGACTATTGAATTTTATTCAGTAGATATAGAATGACCTCAAAAGGAAACTAATGACAGTTTTCAGTCAGTAAGGGAGGTACGGATATTTATATAACTCTGAAGAAATAGGAAAGATAATATCTACACTATCTTCATGTCTCATATTCAACTGCAGAGAGCCCAAAGGGACATGATCCCCAAGTTATGCCTATGGTATGACTGGTCCAGGAGAAAGTGCTTCCGAGGCACTGAGCCATTATGAAATTTCAAAGCAATTACTTCTGTTAAGTTAGGAGAAAAAAGCCTAGAACATTCATTCTCTCCTTAAAATAAAGTGGAAATAAATGTGTTGGGCTTTCATGGGGTAAATGCAGAATAGATTCTCAGGGAAGAAATGAACTATACCCGGTTAAGGAAATGACACTCAATGCAAAAACAAACCAACAACAACAACAAAAAAGAATACCTATCAAAAGGTCCCACTTCTATGGTCAACTGAACATCCTTGTTATACATCAATCAATGAAGAGGTATTTAGTGCATTTCTTATATTCTCAAAAGGATGTAAGAACTAGTGCAGTTGGATGTGCTATGGTACAATTCTTTCCCAAAGAAACTTTTGGGAAATTGGTATTCATTGGTGTAGTACTGGAGACAAAGAGTACCAGCAGTTAGAGAAGGGGAAGCTGGAGAGGGCTTCACACAGGATCTGGAACACAAGCTGTGCCTAAAGGCAAGAGTATCCAAGTGTAAAATGGCATGAATGAAGGCCTAGAGGTGGACCTCCAGCAAACTGAGGAAAAAAGACAACATTGAATAGTACATCATGATGTGAAGAGGAGAGAGATAACATTTAAGTTGAATAGAAACACAGCCCAGTTTGCAGCAGGCATGGAAGCCACACGGAAGTGTTACCCATGTGTTTACAAAATTCTGTCCTACCAGATAACAGATGATCAGTAGGGGAGAAAGAAGAAGGTCCTGGTCCTTGTGGTTAAACATTTGATAAATGTTATGTTAAAACGTTTTTTTCCAATATAGGACTTCCCAGTGTGGTATGCACCTCCCAGAGTGGGTTAGAGTTTGCAAAGAAATTATTTGACAAAATGTCCCTCTTTTTGCACAACCTCCAATAATATCACAACTCTGGGAAATGCTAGGGAGGCAACAGGGAACCTGTCCTGGTAACAGAGAAAGGAAATGATGTAAGGCCTTTCACAAGGTCTATAATCTGTGGGTTGTAAAATACGTTAAAGTACTGACATGAAACATTGGAAACTCTCCCTTATGTGTACACAAGTGGCTCTCCAACTTGAGTTCCTCTCATGTAGACATAATTCTCACAACTTTTCACTACTCTAAGTAGTGTGATACCAGGAAATGACAAGTGGGAGGTCAATCCTGTAAGGGCCTCTTACAATAAAGTGGGAGCTCAGAATTAGAAGGTAAAACATGGTAAAGAGGAACAGAGGTTCTGGCAATAATATCTTGAGAAATACAGAGAATGAGATCAGTGTGGTCCTCAGAAACATCAGATGTCCTCAGGGGGCACCTGAGATACAAGTGTAAGAGGAGCTAATAGTAGGTGTATTGATTTGAGTTATGGGGGTGTGGCCAAGAGGATACTACCAGTTAAGAGGTGTGGGGGCAGGAGCTGACAGGATTCACTCCAACATACTGTTTTCCATCTAAAGCCTCCAAGTGCTTCCACAACTCTGGGATATGGTGGTTCACTAAGGTGGACCACTTGGAGTTCAAGGTCAACAATTTCAAGTCATAAAATAAAAATAGTCTGAAATTCAGGTCATGGGACCAGACAAAGTCCAAAACTGTCTTTGAACAAATGAATATTTTCTCCAAACAAAGCAAAACCAATCATTTTATTGAAACTGGAAGGAAGAAAGACATATTTATCAAGTGAGCTTAGGAAAACAGAAAATAGTGTGCATGTGGGGGAATCACCAAGTAATTTAAAGTGATAAAATGTGACTGGCATTCTCTTTATTTAGAATTTCACTTTTAATGTTTTATTTCAGTAAATGTGAAAATATTTGTAATGGGTCACCATTGATCCACCCACACTTATTTCCAAAATAATAATGGCCTTCAACCAGGATTTCCTTCAGCAGGAGGTTTTCTTGGAATTTCATGCCTACTGCTGAAGACTACATAATTGATCTTCCTCAGAACAACCAAATATCTTAACTTGTCAAGCAATAGCATCTGGGTGCTCTACAAATGCTGTGTCAAGCTCTGTGCAGAGCCTGAAAAAAACTAATCAAAGACCCAGTGAATGACCTCAAAGTGTCTATAATTGGACATGAGGGGCCAGGTTACACAAACACTGCACCTCCTTCCAGCACTGCAGAGACTGCCTGAGGAGCAAAATAATGGAGGGAAAAGGACAATTATCTTGTTCCTGAGATATCCAAAGCCAGCCTGGTCTAATGTGGAAAGGATGAAATTTTGTATTAAGATTTCCTTAATCCTTTTCCCATTGGCCCTGAGAATATACACTTGCAGTGCTTGCAGCTGTGGTGTTTACCTCAAGATAACTTGCAGTTTACAGTCCTAACCTTACCCTCAAAAGTTCTGTACTTTGAAATTTACCACACACACAAAAAACTTAAACACTGGTCATCATATATGTACATTTCCATTACATTAGGATTAGAGACAAGTTCTGTTTAGAAATAACTCCATGAACAGTTTTTATATTGTATTTTCACACTGAAAACCAGTTAGATTTGCTTCAGCCTCCAAGAGTGTGTTTACATTAATTCAATGTACTGGTGGCAATGAGCTGCACGTTTCTTCTTCTGAACGGAAATGGGTTAATTTGGATTTAAATGAGACAGGATAGCTAGTGGTGTGACAAAAATTATGCTGTGATCTGTGGGGATCAGTATTGAGAAATTGTGAGCTAAGAGTCTGCTGCTACTTCCCCAGCTCTCTGGGTTATTTCAAGAGTGTACTAGAAAAATGCATGTCATGGCAAGAGCCTGTCAGCTTGGACAAGGACATCATTCCCTTAAGTCAGGGATGTGATGAGATTCGATGTTAAAGAATAATCAAGAATCCAGATCATTATTCTGGAGACAACATCTCATTTATGTGTTTTCAACATCTGTGATCACTGGTCTGAAGATAATGAGGACTATAGCTGAGCCCCCAATCTTATCCATGGTGTCATTGTTAATACTTTAGTTCTGGCCCCATTTGCAAGTTCCCTGTAGTGCTGGAAGTAAGGCAGAGGAATGCTGGGATTTCTGGCTCTGGAAGTGGGACCACCAGGAAATAAGAACTGCATGGGCAGGGAGCAGTTTATGCTAGAGTTTTATCCCAAATCCAGTATACACTGTCCTAAAGGTCGTTGGAACTTCTCTGCAACTTGTTCCAGCTTCTGTAAGACCAGGTAGAGTCTGGAGCTGCTCCCTATCCCATGTCTGAAACCCCAAGAGTGATCTGCTCTCTGCTTTAGATATTCTTTCTCTGGGGACTCCCACACTCTGTATTTCACCCTAGATGTTAGCTGGGTCTTATGAGAGTAGAATTCCAGAAAACCCCAACTGGTCAATACAGATTAGCATTTCATGGATGACAGACTAGAAGGGCTATAGAGAAAGAGGAAGAAACCAATGTGTCACTTGAGGATTATTTATCTGCCTTTCTGGAGGGTTCCTTACTTTATGTCTTCCTTTCTGTGCTCCAGAGTTCTCTATTTGGCTAAGTCAAAAAGGAAGAAGGGATATAGTGTGGCAGAATATTAAGAGTGAAAAACATTCTAGGTAGGACTGACAGTGTGAGCAATGGCTTAAAGTGCTCTGAAGAAGAGAAATGAATGGAGTTGTGGAGAGATTAGGATAAAGAGTGAGAAGAGTTGATGACACGAGTAAGAGTTTTGGAGTACAAGGAAGGTTGAATGAAGGTTCTGTGCAGCTATTTTCCATTTCCAGGGAAAATGTACTAAGAGGACATTTCCACTGAGTAAGAGAAAACGGTCTTAACACCTGACAACATGTTTGAGTACAAGAAAGCGAGGAGACTACAGCGTGAATATAAGTTGTTCTTTTTGTTTCCTTTATCAAGTGCTGATTTTTGTCACTAATAACTACTATTTAATTACCAATTTTCAAAGTCTAACAGTGAAGTATGCCACCAAATTAGGACCGTATCACCTAAAAATTACTTGGCCCAACCAAATTTTAACTCCACCTTATTCAGTGCCTTTACTCCTAAAATTTAGGACTTTTAAAAAACTCCATTTAATATTTCTTCAGTGTATCGTTTGCTATCTCTCTCCATGTTCCCTTACTTGGGTTTCAGCTCAGTGTTACATGAACCCTGCTAAATGTAAAAAGATTCAATTACATCTCTAAGTAAAGGGTTTTCTGCAGACAATCCTGTCAGAAAACATCCTCAAGGAAAATTTATTAAGGAGTAAAAGTGGATGGCAAAAGGGGATCTTGATCACTAGAAGAAAGAAATGTGCTTTCAAATGAGAATCTGTGTGAAACTGCTATATAAATGGTAATAATAGTAATAATCAGAATAATATTCAGTTGTTTGATTTCATTATTTATTCGAACTTGGGATTCCATGCACAAGGTTGAATATAGCTGTTTTCTTTCCATACACTATTCTACACAGTCATCGCTTCAAACACAACAGTTAAGATTAAATATTCCTTAAAATAACCAGCTTCCCCACTAAATTCCACTGATGTAAGAGTTAAATGACGGGACCATGACCACTGGTATCCAGAGTGGGATGGAAAGGCCCAAGCAAAAAGGAAGTAGAGGTTTGGAATATGGGATGTGTTATTGGCTAATTTGTACTCTCCAAAAAAAGGGATTGAAGCCCTAACCTCCAGTACCTATGAATATGACCTTATTTGGAAATTGATGATTAAGTTGAGGTCATTAGGGTGGGCCTTGAATTTGGACATAGATGGACATGCACACAGGAAGAAAATGTGAAGGCATAGAGGGAATATACCACGTGAAGAAAGTAGAGATCTATAAGCCAAGGAATGGAAAGGTTGACAGCAAAACATCCAAAACTAAGGGAGAAACACAGAACTGATTCTCCCTCACATCCTCAGAAAGAACCACCCCTATTGACATCTTTATCTTGGACTTCTGGCCTCCAGAACTGTAAGACAATAAATTTCTGTGGTTTAAGCCACTAAGTTCATGGAACTTTTGTTACAACAGCCCTAGCAAACTAAATACAGACTGAGCAGCAGGTGAGGAGGCAAAGCAATTCTCCAAAAGAATAGAGTACCCTTCATCTGCTTGCTTCCCCATGATGCTCTCCCCAAGTCCCGTTTTAGCCATTCAGTGTCAGGAATAGGATTAAGAGGTACAAGGACATACATGGTATTTGCAAAGAGCAACACCATAAAAACAAACACACATACCTAGTCTGCATCATATATTTTTCATACATACCTGTGAAATGCCAGTTTGAGCCCAAATGGGTAACCTTACTAAATTGCCACATTTGGGAAGAGGGACCCAGAGAACTGTAGGTGTGTCAGGATCAAAGTAGCAGTGTCTGGGGCACTGTTCTTCTGTTTAGTCTTTAAGAAGCCCTTTCAGTACAACGTGACTATATTTAACACTGCTGTATGGTATATTTGAAAGCTGCTGAGAATGAATAGGTCATAAAAGTTCTCATCAAAAGCAAAAAAGTTTTTGTACCTATATGAGATGATGGATGTTAACTAACTTTATTGTGCTAATCACGCTACGATATATATAAGTCAACTCATTTTGCTGTATACCTTAAATTTATAAAGTGATATTTGTCAATTATATCTCAATAAAACAGAAAAAAATAAGCACTTTCAGATGTGGTTAGCCATATGCTGAGCAGGCCAGCTCCAGGCCTCCCATCCTACTTTTTAAAATTTTACTTTATTAAATTTATCGGGGTGATATTGGTATCCTACTTTTGACCAAACCAGCTATGCTTTCCTCTTCCTTGTGAATTAGGTTTCCATATATGATCCCAATTGAACAAGGGGTCCCACAGATTAAAAATAAATATCTTGAATTCCTTTGTAAGATCCCTATGCTTCAGTGAAATGCATCTAGTAACCATTCTTCATATACACTTCACCCTCTGTGCCATGCCCACTCCTGAGAAGCCCTGATTCTACCAATTGAAGTCCCTCTGCACAATAAGGTGTTGGTAGACTACTCAAAAGCTTTGCCATTTAAAAATACTTGTTCCCTGATAAAAGAAGCCCAATCCTACTTGAATACTGGACTAGAATTCCTAAAATCCACGGAAGTTCTACCAGACTCTAGTGTAGTGGTGGTCATATACTCCAGTTCCAGTCAGTGAGGCCAGGTAAAGGTTTGTTGGGAGGCCTCTAAGAAAGAATTACCTTCTTGATAAGAAAGCAGGAGAAGAATTCTTTCCTTCATGCCTATCTGCATCTTGCATTTGAATACAGTTGGATGAAGATGTTGGCTGACCAGTTGTCCCATTTTAAATGGAACAGGAAACAACAGTACTGTCCCATTTCAAATGATACATATGATCAGCCCACTGACACCTTGAATATAGCCCAGTGAGACTAGGCTGACCAGATGTACCATTTGAAATGGGACAGCACTGTTGCTTTCTATCCTGTTTAAAATGGTATGTCTGGTCAGCCTATGAAGAGGTGATTTTCAGAGCTATAAGACGCATCTTTTGGTCATAAGGAGAAAAAAGGAAGACTGCATATTTGGTGCAACACAACATGGATGGACCTTGAGGGCATTATGCTAAGTGAAATACAAATACCATATAATCTAACTTAGTAAGTGGACTCTAAAAAAAAAAAAAGCTCATAGACACAGAAAACAGTTTGGTGGTTGCCAGAGACAGGGGTTGGGAGTTGGAAGGTGGGAAAAAATGGTAGAAGGGGGTCAAGAATTACAAATTCCTAGTCATAAAATAAGTAAGTCATGGAGATGTAATGTACGAGGGCTGTCCAGAAATAAAATCCAGCCATAAATGCCTCTATTTTTTATATTGCATGGCTGGACACTTTCCAAACAGCCCCCAAACAGCATAGTTACTATAGTTAATAACACTGTATTGCATATTTGAAAGTTGCCAAGAGAGTGAATCTGAAAAGTTATCACAAGAAAAAAATTTAATTATGTATGGTGAAAGATGTTAACTACACTTATTGTGGTAATCATTTCGCCATATATACATATATGAAATCATTATGTTGTACATCCTAAACTAATAATATGTTGAATGTCAATTATACCACAATTAAAAAAAAAAGAGGACTGCAGAGATACTGACTCAGAACCCTGACATCCTTGGATACCTGAATCAGCACTGGAGGCTGCCTACCTCCGACTAAGAAAGAATAACTCCTCTTCTTTAATTCACTCTTAATCAGGTTTTCTGTGACAGTCAAATGTAGTCTTGATACATTTCCTGTCCTCCAAGATCCCCTCTAAGAGACATTCAAAGGTCCTCCCACCTGCTACCAGGTAAAATTTCTCTACCTCTCTCCCTCTTCTGTGTTCTTATAGTCACATCTGTTAATGTTCCTTATCAGATTTGATTATTCACATTCAACTTGATTTTTTTTCTTCTAGGTTACAGGCCTATGAGGACAAGATCTTAATGTCTTCTTCCTCTGATAGAAGTGATCTTTTAAAACAGTGCTTCCAAAATTTTAATGTGCATACAAATCACCTGTTAAAATATAGATCCCTGACCCCCAACCACAGAGCTTCTGATTTGGTGGGTCTGTGGTGGGACCCAAAAATCTGCATCTCAAATAAGCTTTTACATGATGCTGATACACAGTCCAAACCACAATTTGAGGAAACACTGCTCTAAGACACTATGTAGCTTTTGTAGTATCCTTGACACAAACCATCTCTTACTGTTAATGTTTTTCCTTTTTGTATTGTATGTCCAGGAATTGTATTAACTCCTTTAGGGCAGGGACCATGATTTATGCTCCTTCATATCTGCAGAGTACCTAGCACAGTGAAACTCAACAACCTTCATTGAGCAACTGAATGAAATGAATGAATGAAACTAATACAGCCACCAATCTTTAGGTCTAGTTTCTTATTCCCAGCAGTGATAAACATGAGACAAGCCAGGATCTCAACTGACATTTCTGCAAAGAAAGTAACAGCTTCAGAATTCTAGTCAATAAATGCAGCCAAAAGGCCTTTTCTTGACATTGGATTCCATTACAATGTAGAGATGCTAGGATTTTACCCCTGATTTCTGCTACATGAAGTCACATATTTTTATGAGTCACATATTTTATATAACATACTTTGTTCACTCTGGTTCCCTTTGTCAAATACATGAATGATCTGAGTAGAAAACATCCAGAGTGGTGGGAGTGGGTAGAGTTCTCTGATAGGCCTTGTTCTCAGGAGTCAATTGATGGTATAAGGACAGTGAGAGACAGGAGCCTGAATCTCATCCTCCACATAATTTCAATGAACGTGAGTGTCAAAGCTACTGTTGGAAATTTGTCCTTCCATCTAAAAAGTGGAAAACAATGTCTTTGCTGATGAAAAAAACTTTAAATAGTGGCACTCTTTGAATGAATAATGCTTCTGTATCTACTGATACTGCTGTTCAGTTGAATAAGAACTATTCCTATCAGGAGGATGCCAGGTCTGTGCCACATTTTCAAAAGCAAAGGCAATGGTAAAAAAGACACACAAAAAGAGATCTCCAGTGAAAATTCTCCTGTTTCTTCTTTTTTCCCTATTAAAAGCAAGAGTGAAACAACCTGTTTGGGCCATCAGAAAAAAAAAAGTGGTAATGATAAAAGCTGATAGTAGATCCATTTCCAAGGTGTAAAAAGTACTGATGAAAGATATATAATTACCTGGATTCTGTTAATTACAGTAAAACCTTTGACTATACAGTGGTGATCTGTTGGACCCAGCATCAATGTTTATTTATTCATTCAATAGCCACTTACCATGCACACAAGCATACTGGTTAAACATTTACCTTTGGGACTCCATTGCTGAATTCTAATTGCAGCTTCATTGTGTATTTGCTGTGAGAAAGTGGTAAAACCACTACCCTCTCTAAGCCTCAGAGCACAGTCGTCCCCCATTTGCCATGGCTTCACTTTCCATGGTTTCAGTTACCCATGGTCAATTGCAGCCTAAAAATATTAAATGGAAAATTCCAAAAATGAACAATTTGTAAGTTTTAAAATACACGCTGTTCTGAGTAGCATAATGAAATTTCGCACCATCCTACTGTGTCCCACCTGAGACATAAATCACCCCTTTGTCCAATGTCTCACTGCTGTATATAATACCCACCCATTAGTCACTTAGTACCTATCTGGGTTATCATATCCACTGTCATGGTATTGCAGTGCCTGTGTTCAAGTCACCCTCACAGTAGCCTAACACTACATTACAATGCCTGTATCATTCACCTTACTTCATCTTATCACTTAGGTAATGTATCATCTTGTATTGTCACAAGAAGTGTGAGTACAGTACGATAACATTTTTTGAGAGCGAGAGACCACATTCACATAACTTTTATTTCAGTATATTGCTATAATTGTTCTATTTTATTCTTAGCTATTGTTGTTAATCTACTATGCCTAATTTATAAATTAAACTTTATCATAGGTATGCATGGATAGGAAAAAAGAAACATAGCATTTATAGGATAGAGTACTATTGGCACGGGGGGTCTCAGAACTTATCTCCCTGGATAAGAAAGAACAGGACTCACCAGAAAATGTGAATAATAATAGAAATTACCTAATAGGGTATGCCCATGCTACTTAAACCGTGGACCATAAACCTGCAGCATCAACATCTGGGAGCTTGCTCAATATGCAGAATCTTAGGCCCCACTCCAGATCTAGTGAGCTGGAATCTGCATTTTAACAAGATCCCCAGGTAATTCCTATGCACGTTAAAATTTAAAAAGCACTGAGTAGATGATAAGGAAATGATTTCTAAGCCCAAACTGACTGCATCCTAAACTCTATGGGTTACCATCGGTGATCCCTTGGTATGGTACTTAACCAATTTGTACCTCATTGACTTAATCTATAAAATGAGAATAATAAAAAAGACTGAACTCATAGGGTAGTTGAGAACAATAAATGAATGATTACATATAAAGGGCTTAGAAAAGGGCATAGCACATAGTGCTAAGTAAGATAGTTTTAACGCTAAGGATTGAGTTGTAAATGCTGAGTACAGTAAATAACAAAGAGAAAGTACTTGGTAAATGTTAGCTGCAGTGGACAAAATACTGTTGGGTGTTGTCAGGAAACAAATGATTAAAAAACAGACCCTGACTTCATGACACTTGTGACCTATTGGTACTAATTCTGCTTATGTGTGGTACCCATTAAAAAATATAAAAGAAACACAGTGACAGTCTCATAAGTATCCATTCAATGTTAGTCAAAGCACTCCTGTCACAGCCTGGAGTTTAAGTAATGGATTTCAACTGTAATTCAAGAGCCAAACTTGATTTAATATTTCTCTAGAAACCATGGAGTAACTAATATGGTAGAAGAAAAAGCCACAAGGCTTGACTTGCTCATTTTCAAGCAGTTCCCATATAAATTGCTCTGTGAGATTCAGAAAGGTGACAACATTTAAAAGAGCCCAATCTAGTAAATTCTGCAGAAACAAGTTGATTCTGCCTGATGAAGGGAAGGGACAGAGTTGATTGTATACATATGCTCTTTTTCCTAGGATAAGATGTATCCTGCAATGGTTCTCAAACTTGGCTACCCATTAGAATCACCTGGAAAGTTTCCAAAAATATTAATACCTAGTCCCACTCCCAGAGACATGGATTTAATTGCTTTAGAGTAGAACTTAAGCATGGGTATTTTTTGGAAGTTCTCCAAGTGATTGTAATGGGCAGCCATGGTTGAGAACTACTGCTATAAAACATATTAGGCCTAAAGCTGCCCTAGTTAGTGGATGAAATTAGCAGAAAATGAACAGGAATCAAGAACAAAAAGGAAGAGAAGAGAAGGACATCAGAATTCTGCTTCTATGTTTTGGGACGAACCACTAGGAATATGACTTTTTTCTACCAGGCCAAGTTTTGTAAATTTGATTGAGTTCCAGACAGATATCACAGGTCTAAGCATAAATCAGAACCCTGAAGTAGCAGGAAGAAAGAAGACGTCTAGAAATGTAGGAATGAGGAAATGGGGTAAGGAGTAAACCATCCAAAAGAATTGCTCTCAAATTCATGCCCTTTATTCCCAGAGCCTTGTATGACCATTTTCAAAATTCATTTTCTATATCAGCCAAACCTGGAAACAACCCACATATAAGGACAATGGTTTAAATATACTGCAGTAAATTCACTCTAAATATTGCAAGCAATGAAATAAAACATGAACTACCACTACACACAGCAATATGGATGAATAAATGTCACAGACATGATGCTAAGAAAGCTGACAGATAAGAACCCAACTACATGATTACAATTATATGAAAAATCAATGGTGAAAGAAGTAGTCAGAAGCATGGTTACCTTTTAAAGGAGATACTGACTGGAAGGGGTCTGAGGGGGCCTGCTGGGTAGGTGCACAGAATGCCCTATATCTTGGTATGGGTATGGTAATAAAGTGTGTACATATAAGGGCTGTCCAGAAAGTATACGGCTATGTAATATAAATAATAGAGGGATTTTTTTCCAGACAGCCCTCATATATACACTGTTGATTGAGTTGAACACTTAAGATGAGTGCATGTTATTCCATGCAAGTTATGCCTCAATAAAAAATAAAAAAGGCTATTTTCTATCATTACTCACTCAATAAGTATTTATTAAAAGCCTACTGTGAGCTAGGCCTGTTTCAGGGGCTCAATACAGAGGTATACTAAACCAACAGAGACCCTGCATTCTTGGCACTTATATGCTAATAAAGAAAGCAGACCACAAAACATAACTACACCTAACACGTCATCAGATTGTGATATATGCCAGGAAAAAAAAATCAAGGAGGGGAAGGGAGTTGTAGAGTGTGTATGGGGAGTGGAACACTTTATTAGGCTACAAGGTGAGAGAAGGCCTTTCAGAGAGGGCAACATTTCAGCAAGTTCAGGGTATCTGGTTTCCAGCCCACAGCAGATTAAAAGCAGTACATTAGTTGAGGATGGGAAGGCCACTTGAAAGCAGACTGACAGAAGGAAGGTGTGACATGGGAAGGACACCAGAGCTATGAACAAGCTGGCCCAAGCACTCAGAGAGCCTAGCATGAGTGCCTCATACCTTCCCCCTTCATTAGCCTTTAGGATATCCTGGTGATAAAGCTCAAAACAGCCTTCTATGCTATGACTTCTCTCACTGTGTCATTGCCATTTCCTGGCCTCTCCTCCACTACACAGTGAGCATCTTGCAGGTAGGGATTTGGTCCTGTTTGATTATTAGATACTTAGCACCTGCCATGATGAGGGGATAAAGAGGCAGTCAATAAATATTTACTATCTGCCTGTCTGTCTGATGATATAGAGTCACCCAGAAAATATTGTTACATCACAACTATTTCCAGAATTCTCTGTGTAAGCATGTAATAGACTTCAAAATAAATAATACATCGACTTTTAACTTTTAAGACGGCATGTTCAGACAAGAGGAAAGTGTCAGCCATCTGGAGATCTCGCTTAAAGGAAACTCCTCATTTCCCAGAGTTGCTGAGGAAATGAGGTGTTACTGTGCTAATCAGTCTTGCCTTGACACCACCTGATTCTCTCTCTCTCTCTCTCTGTCTGTCTGTCTGTCTGCCTTTCAGCCTGGAGCAGTGGTGTTCAAAGTTCAAGATGTATACGAAGTACATGAGGGGCTGGTTAGAAATGCACATTTTTAGGCTCCCTCTTCAGAGGTTGGTTCTCTGCGACTGGGATATGGACAAGAATAAACATAAAAATAACAAGTCACATTCCTAAACACTTAGTACAGGTACTCCTCACTTAACCACCAGTCGTTAAGCCAAATGCTTGATGAGCAAGGAGCTTAAAGGCGGATGTCTTGGGTGCGTGTTTCATGGCACCATAGGGTATATATTTTTCAATAGATGTCACGCAACACCACACTTATGAATGAAATATGCAGTTGTGAGTGATTGCTAATGCTTTGTGTAGCGCAAGCTTGTCCAACATGTGGCCTACAAGCCACATACGGCCCAGGATGGCTTTGAATAAGGCCCAACACAAATTCATAAACTTTCTTAAAGTATTTTGAAAATTATGCAGGGACATAGCTCATCAGCTATTGTTAGTGTTAGTACATTTCATGTGTGTCCCAAGACAATTCATTTTTTATAATACATTTTTATTAAATTTATTGGAGTGACACTGGTTAGTAAAATTACATCAGTTCCAAGTGTACAGTTCTTAACCATCTACGTGTCACATTGTGTTCTCACCACCCAGAATCACTTCTTTTTCCATCACTATATATTTCTTCTTCTTCCAGTGTAGCCCAGGTGAGCCAAAATTTTGGATACCCCTGGTGTAGTAAATACTAACCAACTGCAGGAATGAGACAAAACCTGAGAAAGGAAAGTCTGCTTATCCTGGAGAACTGGTCATAAGTCTGAGTGGTCATTAAAGAGGTAGGTCATTAAGTAAGGAGTGGCTATTTTTGCCAGGCATCATTCCAAATGAATTTCATATTTTATAGTATCTTATTTAATCCACAAAACAATCATATATAACATACTCTTTAGATGAGGAAAATGAGGCACAACCAGCTCATGTAACTCACCCAGGATCACACAATTAGTCTTTAACTCTGGGATTCAAACTCAGGTACTGTGAATCAAAAGCCTAGGCTCTGCAGCTCCACAGTCAATTTTCAGACAGTACGGATTTCCCTGAAGCAGGCCTGTGATGCTGGTGGTCTGGGAGTGCCACTTCAAAAACACTGGCCTATATCAGTCTTTTCCTTCAATTCCTGCATCCTCTATCTATAATTATTGTCACCCTGACCCTGGGCATTCAGGTAATTCTTATATTTCCCACATGAGAAGGGGGGCACAGGTCCTATCCGTCTATTTCATGAATTTATTCTGCATAATGAAATAACAGAGTTTTCTATCTTTTATTAAAATAACTTCAACAAAAACTTGAAGAGCCCACTGAGCATAGACTGAGCAGTTGTTTCCAGTCCTCAAGCTGATCAAACCCCTACCCTCCTTGTCGTAAATAAGAGGATCACTAGCCCTACATCCATGGGAAAGACAGAATATGATATAAATCATGCTAAGATAGGTAAGCACAGGCACCATAGTTTGGGTTGGGAGATTAAAAAAAAAAAAAGAAACTACCATAGCCATTGAGCAGAGGAGATGGAAAAGGTAGGACTGGTATGTGAGAAGAGGAGGAGAGGAAGATAATCAGCATTCAGCATTCCACTTCTCTGTCTTGGACTGAATCAGCAGCAGCACCTGGAAGATAATGTCAAGACTGGCAATCCCAGTCTGAAGCCTTTCTCTGGCTACATGAGCGTATTTGCTCTGGGCATGGGACAGGCTGGAAGTGTCAGTTAATGCCCTCAACAAATGAGGGAGAGGAACGGGTAGATAAAAACTCTGCTTTCCTCACTCCTCCCAGAGGCCAACTCTAGGGTGTTCCACACCATGTATCAAAGGTCCCCATGGGGTTGTGCCTCACCTGCCCACAAGGGCAATCTGCTCATTATTACACACTTGGTTGGCTTTCTTGCCTTATCTACTTCACTTTCTATTCTCTTATTGTCCTTCCTGGGATCGCCTTCCCAGCAAACTGTTTGCTCTCAAATCCATGTCTCAGAACATTTAGAAGAACCCAACTTAAGACAATGAGCATATACAACAAATACAGTGCCTACTACAGGTGAAGTCCTAAAATTGGTGAATCTCTTCCTGTGTCTGGGAAGGCCACGGTTGGTTGGAAAGGCCACTGGTTAACAACTTGCAACTTCTGTTTTTCTTGTTTAATATTTTTTGACTCTCTTCTTTCTAGCTCTGTGACCTGAAATGTTTAAAATGTCCAAAACTGGCCTCCTAAAAAAAGATAGGGGAAAAATTAGGATTGATTTTGTGATTGTATTTTTAGTAAGAGCTAAGCATTCAGTCTACAGAGATAAAAGGAGGCATAGGAGCAATGTGAGAAATACTCGGATATCTGTCTGACTTTTGTAAACACTAATTTAAAGCCTAGAACATGTCTTAGGTTCTCTTGTGCAGCAGATATTATTAAAAATCTCCACTAAGCCCATCCACATGCTTTTCCAGAACCTTTCCATTCTCCCTCAGTCTCAAAGTCTATGTGACTGTTTTGGCCAACAGAGTACTTCAGAAGTGACACTGTGTGACATCCAAGTCTGGGTCCTAAAATATCAAAGTTCACTTAATCCAGCCTCCCTGCTGTAAGAAAGCCCAAACATTCCATGGAAAGGCTGATGGGGAGAAGAATAAAGGCTCCCAACCCCAGATGAGCTCCCAGTAGACAACTAGTACCAACTTGCCACTCATGTGAATGAGCTATCTTGAAAATAGTCCCTCTAGCCCCAGGTTGTGCCTTCCCAGTTGACAATAGGAGAAGAAACAAGCCATCCCTATTGAACTTTATCCAAATGGAAGATTTTTAAGCAAAATGAATGAAAATGCTGTTATTTTGTACTACTGAGTTTTCAGTCGGTTTGTTATGCAGCAATAGGTAACAGATACACTCAAGTTTCCCAAGAATGAAAAGCTGACTCAGAGTTTTTACCAAAGCCTGCTTTTGAAGCCACAGTATATGTTCCCCTCTCTAAAGCCTGTGTAGTCTCAAATTCTCCACTGAACCTCCATGCCCCTACTTCTTTCATTACTTCTGTTGGAGTAATAGGAAATGCTGCCCATCTCACCAACAGGAAGACCTTGCATGTGACTGTAAATACAGTAGACTCTTTGTTAACCACATTTCAAGAAACCAGCATTGTCAAGCAATCAGCAAAATCTCAAGCAACCAGTAAACAATTTTGCTGGTTGCTTGAGAGTGCCAGTTGCTTGAGTTCCAGTTAATGGAGAATCTACTGTGTTTGTTAGCTGATGGAAAGGCATTGTATTCCTCTCATCCTATCCAAGCTAGCTTCCTTGGAAATCTGATTTTCCATGGATTTCCTTGACTTCCTTTTGCTAACAACTTTCTTTGAGTAGAGATTGAGTCATAGGTCCTTTGAATAATCTTAATAAATCCAAGGACACATGTGGTCCGATATTGAAGCAATATCTCTTTTGTCAGCTACAGATCGTCAAAAAGCATTTTCTTTACTTGTCTTTCAAAGTACAATAAGAGAACTATTCATAACCCACAATAACACTTCCTCAAACCCCTTCTCAAATTCCTTTGTCCCTCACAGCTGTTTCAGAACATTTCACATACACATGATTTCTTGAGCCTCAGAATCCATTTGGGTTCTTCTTTTCCCACTTTCTTTTTTCTCCCAATGCCTTTACTTAGCTTCTAGGTCAACAAGGAATAATTTTTACCCATTCTAGAAAGGTGAAACAGACAATAAAGAGAGATTCTGAACAGGCAAATATGGGTTTCCTTTCAGCAGGTAGGAGGTCACTAGAAGGAGGTGGGAAGAAAGATTGCTACTACCAATTTTAATTTGTCCCAGTATATTACAAAATATCCATTTTAATTTAAGTAGCTAACAAATAGTGACAAAAAGATAAAAAAAGGAAATAAGATAAATTTTATGTTAATGAAAAGATGCACTTAAAATCTAGGTAAGAATTTGGTTTTTAGATTTAATCTTAGTATTAGGAAGTCTTCCCATTCTGTAGTACCAAGGAAAACTTGAAGCATATTTTTGGCACAAATTTGTTAATTGGCCTAGATAAACAAAATTTGGAGGGATTAAAGTTCTGCTTTAAGTTCAATTCTCTTTGTCAACTCAATTACCCATTTTCTTCTTGTTTTCAGTCATCATTCCTTGCTCTCATTTTTCCTATGTTAATATGAATATTCAAGATGAGTAAAGGCAATTTGATAATTTCCTGGTGAGGATTTGGATTATGAAGAGGTATTTATAATTAACCATTATTCCATATTTTGAAAGACCTTTTGGGATTTTCTTTTCCTTAGCATTGGCTTGCTATGGTCCCTTTCACCCTTTACCCAGGTCCCCGATAGCTTATAATTCTGAGAAATTTACCAGGCATTTGTGCTAATAGGACAAACCTGATTTAACAGTAATTGCAAATATAACAGGAAAAGTAAAATTACTAAGAGAATTTCTATTCTCTGAGTACAAAGATACTCAGGACTAGCTAAAATCAAATCAATCATTCCCTTTCCCCTGCAGAAAATTCCACATTTATGCTTAGTTTCTTGACTCTCCTTTCCACCCTTGAGCCCAGTGGTTCTCAAAGTCTGGTCATTGAATGAGGACCATCAGAACCAGCTGGGAACTTGACAGAAATGCAAATTTCCTGTTTCTATCCAAGACCTATGGCAATAGAACCTCTGGGGCAGGGTCCAGAAATCTGTGTAATAACAAGCCCTCCAGGTGATAATGATGCCTGCTGGATTGTGAGAACCACTGCCTTAGAATATCAAAATAGATTAAGAAATGGTACAGTGACCCAAAAGTGAAAGGACCTGAGTTCCATTCTATACTCTAATATTAGTTTACTGTAATGGCCTTTGTCAAGACCCTGCTCCTCTCTGGAGTCAGTTTTTTCATCTATAAAATAAAACACTTGGGATAGAAATCATTTTAGGTCCTTGCCAGTTCTAGAAAGTAACTAAGTCATTGCCCTATAGAGCACTAGCCAAGTACTAGAATATCTTGGCACATAATTACATTTTCTTTTCAGATTTTTTAGTTTCAGGAATGGCTAACTGAAACTTGTCAAAATGACTAAATAGTTTAAACAGCAAGAAGCTGTATTTAAATGTTTCTGTCGAAACTGAGTCATTTGTTAAAGTTGCTGGTAAACGCTCCCTGACAGTTAAGCTCCTTCGGAATTTATCATTTCTCTGCCAGAAATATTAATTCATCTGATCAGTCCAGGAATCTTGATGTGCAATTATTTTTTATTTGCCCTAAGAATAGATTAATAATTCTTCCATTGAGAAGAATATTTCCCCTGTACAAGAGTGACTTAGCATTAGGATGGTTATTAAGATGACAACATAGCATGTCCTATTGGTATTAATGATATTTCAATGCATTCTACTAATAATATTTAGGGTTAATTTTTATGATACAGAAGAATTATATTGTTAGATGGTACTATAATATTCATTTTGAAAACCTTTCATTTCTTCCAGCTGATAAATTCAATCAAGTATTTTTGAGTTGAGACCAATCTTAAGCAGAGACACCAAACAAAGGCTGGATGTTCTTTGTTGAATTTCAACAAATGATTAGTCTACTTGTCAAACTTCAGAATGTAAGAAGCAAGTCTCTAATGAAATAGATACTTTACAGATGGGATGAAATTCTGACACAGTGGTTTTGAAATGAGCCTAATATTTCTATTACTGAGGAAGCAGGGCATGAAGAATGATATTCTGACCTGAAGAGTTACTGATAATAGGCAAATTAAGAGCTCATCATAGTCACAATGAAAAATGGTTCAGGATCTGGAAACAAAGAAAAAAATGGATATGGTGTATGGGTAAAGTCTTTCAAAATGCCACTTCTGCCTTTAAAAATAAACTAAAAAAAAAAAAAAGGAATTAAGACATTGCTTGCATAAATGTCACAGACATGGGCAAAGTCAAATAGTCCAGCCAGGCCAGTTTTCAGTACAAACCAGTTAATAATGTTTAAGACATTTACTTAGCACTGTGCTAGGCATTGTAAAATGGCAAAAAATAAATGTGAAAAGAAAAAAGAGGATCAAGAGACCTGGGTTCTTACTAAGCACTAGGTTACTCTAGACACATTGATCCTGGCAAATGGACTCGTGAGGGAGACGGTCCTTTGCAGCTCCTATGCTGCTTGATTCCATCATAAGAATTTGGCACATTGTTAAAAAGACAACTTGCATGTTAGAGAATCAGATTAGAATGTGGAAACTCAACTTGTTTTAGGCCTCCTGGAGAGGGAGTTGTCTGGCTGGAAGTTTATGGGTTTTCTGGTTTGGGTAAAGCCTCATAGGGATAAATAAGGAGATTTTTTTCTCCTTTTGTGTGGTATTTCTGCCATAGAGAAAGTTCACTCAAGAGTCTGGTTTCCATCTTTTCATTCAATAAATATATACTGAACATTTAACTATGTGTCAGATGCTGTTCCAGGGGATGCATTGTGAAATAAAAAATCTCTGTTCTCAAGAAGCATACAATCTTGCACTTGTTCTTAGTCAAAAGACTGAGAACTGATGCCTATAATCTTGCATGGCATGGGGAAAAAATTTTTCATAGTAGGACTGAGACTACCTTCCTTAGAAAGACCTGTTTGCAAGGTTGGTCCCTTGGCTGGTGTTTGGGAACTTGGATTTTCTGACAACCATTCCCAGGGCAGGTAAAGTGACTCAATGAGCCAAAACTGTGCAAACCATATACAGTAGACTTTCAGTTAACTGGTACCCATGGAGATTGGAACACACCAGAAAAATGTAAGGAGACTCTCCGTTAACTGACATTCAAGCAACCAGCACTCTCTAGCCACTGGCAAAATATTCTTTGTGCCCATTGCTTGAGTTCTGATTAACAGAGAGTACTGTATTCAGAATACCTGCTTTCCTTTTGCGAGTCTATTTTGGTACATGCTGGGTAGAGGGTGCCTCTGTGACTAGCTCCCAATAAAAAACCTGGGCAATGAGTCTCTATTTTACTTCCCTGCTGGGGGGAATAAGTGCAACATTTTTTCTTGTCAATGAATTTTTAAAATAAATTTATTGGGCTGACATTGCTTAGCAAAAATTACATATGTTCCAGGTGTACAATTCTACAATACATTGTCTATGCGTTGCATTATGTGTTCACAACCCAGAGTCAGTTCTGTTTCCATCACCATATATTTGACTCCTCCTCCCTCCTTTCCCACCCCCTTCCCTCTTACTCTCAGGTAACCACTAAGCTACTGATTATGTCCATGAGTTTTTGTTTCTTTGTTGCTTTCAGTTTTTTTTTAATTCATTTTTATTGTTAGACTTATTGGGGTGACATCTGTTAGCAAGGATACATAGGTTTCAGGCATACAATTCTACAGTGCATTGTCAACTTGCTTTCAGTTTTATATTCCACATATGAGTGAAGTCATGTGGTTCTTGGTTTTTTTTCTGTCTGGCTTATTCCACTTGGCATGATGATTTCAAGGTCCAACCATTTTGTCACAAATGGCAGTATTTCATATTTCCTTAAAGCTCAGTAATATTCCATTGTGCATATGTACCACAGCTTCTTTATCCAGTCTGTCAAAGGACACTGGTTGTTCCCATGACATGGCCACAGGGAACAGCGCTGCAATGGACACTGGTATATGTAAGTCTTTGAGGACTAAGGTTTTCAAAGTTTAAGGGTATATACCCAAAAGGGATATTGCCAGGTTGTATGGTAAGTCCATTCCCAGTTTTCTCAGGAACCTCCACACTGTCGTCCATAGCAGTTGTACCAGTTTGCATTCCCACCAGCAATGTGCAAGGGCTCCTTTTGCTCCACATCCTCTCCAGCACTTGTTATTCCCTGTCTTGTTGATAACAGCCATTCTAACAGGTGTGAGGTGGTATCTCATTACGGTTTTGATTTGCACTTCCCTAATAGCTAATGAAGTTGAGCATTTTTTCCTATGCCTGTTGGCCATTTGTATGTCTTCACAGGTGAAGTGTTTGTTTAGGTCCTCCGCCCACTTTTTGTTTGTTTATTGTTGTTGTTGTTGTTGAGTCTTAGGAGTTCTTTATATACTTTCAATATTAGTTCTTTATCAGATGCTTTGCTTGCAAATATTTTCTCTCATTCAGTTGGCTGTCTCTTTGCTTTGTTGATGCTTTCTTTTGCTTTGTAGAAGGTTTTTAGTTTGACATAGTCCCATTCATTTATTTTTGCTTTCACTTCCCTTGTCTTTAAGGTTAGGTTCATGAAGTCCTCCTTGAGCCCAAGGTCTATAATTTCAGTACCAATGTTATCTTCTATACAGTTTATTGTTTGGGGTCTTATGTAGAGGTCTTTAATCCATTTTTAATTAATTTTAGCATATAGTAACAGTTCACAGTTCAAATTCATTCTTTTGCATATGTTTTTCCAATTTTCCCAGCCCCATTTACTGAAGAGACTTTGTTTTTCCCATTGTATATTTTTCACTTCTTTACCAAAAGTTATTTCTCCATATATTTGTGATTTATTTCTGTGTTTTTTATTCTGTTCCATTGGTCTGTGTGTCTGTTTTTCTTCCAATACCAAGCTGTTTTGATTACTGATGCTTTATAGTATAAATTGAAATCAGGGAGCATCGTACCTCCAGCCTTATTCTTTTTATGTAGGATTGCTTTGGCTATTCAGAGTCTTTTGTAGTTTCATAAAAATCTGATATTTATTACAATTTATTTTGTGAAAGAATGTTTGTGAGATTTCTATGGGAATTGCATTAAATCTGTATATTGCTTTGGGTAATATGGCCATTTTAATGATGCTAAGTCTTCTGATTCATGAACATGGAATCTTTCCATTTCTTTGAGTAATCTTCAATTTCTTTTAATAGTGTCTTATAGTTTTCAGTATATAAGTCCATCACATTCTTTGTTACATTAATTTCCAGGTATTTTATTCTTTTTGTTTCGATTGCAAAAGGTATTGATTCTCTCATTTCTTTTTCTGCAGTTCCATTGTTTGTATATACGAAGGCAACTGATTTTTGTACATTTATTTTGTGTCTTGCAACTTTATTGTATTTGTTTATTGCTTCTAATAGTTTTCTGGTGGAGTCTTTGGAATTTTCTATATAAAGAATCTTGTCATCTGCAAATAGAGAGAGTTTGACTTCTTCTCTCCTAGTTTGCATATCTTTTATTTCTTTCTATTTCCTGATTGCTCTGGGTAGAACTTCCAGTATTATATTGAATAGCAGTGGTGACAGGGGGCATTCCTGTCTTGTTCCTGATTTTAGAGGAATAGGCTTCAGATTTTCCCCATTCAGTATGATATTAGCTGAGAGTTTGTCACATATGGTCTTTATTATGTTGATGTACTTTCCTTCTATACCCATTTTATTAAGTGTTTTGATCAAAAATGGATGTTGTATTTTGTCAAATGCTTTTTCTGCATCCATTGATATGATCATATGGTTTTTATCTTTTAGTTTGTTTACATGGTGCATCACATTGATTGATTTGTGTATGTTGAACCATCCTTGTGCTCCTGGGATAAATCTCAGTTGATCATGGTAAATCATCTTTTTTATACATTGTTGTATTTTATTTGCTAATATTTTGTTTAGGATTTTTGCGTATGTGTTCATCAGAGATATTGGTCAATGGTTTTCCTTTTTTGTTACCCTTCCAGGTTTTGGTATTAGGGTAATGTTGGCCTCGTAGAATGAGTTGGGCAGTATTGCCACATCTTCAATTATTTGGAAGAATCTGAGGAGGATAGGTGTTAATTCTTCTTTGCTTGGTAAAACTTGTAGGTGAGACCTTCTGGTCTCGGGCTTTGGGGAGGTTTTGGATGATTGTCTCAATTTCTTTACTATTTAGACTATTTAGATGATCCAGTTCTTCTTGGTTCAGTCTAGGTAAAGTATATGTTTCTAGAAACTTGTACATTTCTTATAGATTGTTAAATTTGGTGGCATAAAGCCCTTCATAATATTTTCTTATACTCCTTTGTATTTCTGTGGTACCAATTGTAATTTCTCCCCTTTCATTTCTAAGTTTGGTCATTGGTGTCCTTTCTTTTTGTCCTTTGGCTAGTGGAGCCAAGCATTTGCTAATTTCATTGTTTTTTTCTTCACAGAACTTTGTGGCATTAATTTTTCCTATTGTCCTTCTGTTCTCAATTTATTTTAGCTCTGCTCTAATTTTTCTTATTTCTTGTCTTCTGCTGACTTTGGTTTTTTTCTGTTCTTCTTTCTCTAGCTCTTTAAAATGTGATGTTAGGATGTTTACTTGCGATTTTTCCTGTTTCTTAACACAGGCCTGTAATGATATAAATTTCCCTCATTACTGCTTTCACTGTGTCTCGATAATTTTGATACATTGTATTTTCATTGTCAATAATTTCTATGTACTTTTAATCTCTTCTGTTTTTTCCTCTTTTATCCAGTAATTATTAATAACATGTTGTTTAATCTCCATGTATATGTAATTTTTCTGCTTTCTTTTTGCAGTTGATATCCAATTTTAAAGCTTTGTGGTCTGAGAATATACTAAAATCTTCTTGAATTTGCTGAGGCTAGTTTTGTGTCTCAGCATATGGTCTATCCTTGATAATGCTCCACGTACACTAGAAAAGAAGGTATAGTCTTGCTTTGTCAGATGATGTGCCCTATAAATGTCAATTATGTCCAGTTGCTATAATGTATCATTTAAAGCTGATATTTCCTTATTTTCTGTTTGGATGATCTGTCCATGGCTGTTAAGGGGGTGTTTATGTCCTCTACTATAATTGTGTTTTTGTCAGTTTCTCCTTTCATATCTGTTAGTAGTTGCTTTGTAAATTTCGGTGTTTACTAATTGGGGGCATACATATTAATTAGTGTCATGTCTTCTTGTTGTTGTATTGTCCTTTTTAATACTATGAAATGTCCATCTTTTTCTCTTGTTACCCTTTTTTAATCCTGAAGTCTGTTTTGTCAGATATCAGTATGGCAACTACTGCTTTTCTTTGGATGTCATATGCCTGGAGTATTGTTTTCAATCCTTTCACTCCGAGTCTATGTTTGTCCTTGTGGCTGAGTTGTGTTTCTCGGAGACAGCATATGGATGGGTTTTGTTTTTTAATCCAATCTGCTACTCTGTGCCTTTTTATTTGTGAGTTCAGTCCATTTACATTTAGGGTGATAGTTGATATATAAGGATTTTCTATGGCAATTACTTCCTCCTTTTTTTATTTCTTTTTTGTTGTCCCAACTCTTTCCCATTTATTTTGATTTTTTTGTTTCAAGCCGAATAGCCTCCTTCAATATTTCATGAAATTATGGCCTTGTGGTAGAGAATTCCCTTAGCTTCTGTATGTCTGAAATGGTCTTTAATCCTCCTTCATATCCAAAGGATAATTTTGTTAGATAATTTATTCTTGGCTGGGAGCTTCTTTTAATATTTTGAATACTTGCTTCCACTCCTTCCTGCCTTAGAATTTCTGCTATAAAGTCTGATGATACTCTGATGGGCTTTCCTTTAAAGGTTATAGTTGTTGTTTTCTTCCCTCAGCTGCCTTGAAAATTGTCTGTCTTTGATTTTTGACATCTTCAGTATCATGTGCCTTGGAGAAGATCTGCTAGGGTCCAGGTGGATAGGGAACTTGTTTTCTTCTTAAATTTGGGGTTCCAGATCTTTCCATAGGTTTGGAAAGTTCTCATCCACTATTTCATTGAGTAAGCTTTCTGTACAGTTTTGTTCTGCCCCTTCTGCTATTCCTATTATTTTAATATTGTTCTTTCTAATGGAATCAGATAGTTCTTGTAGAGTTATTTTTAGTTCTTTTGACTCTGAAGTCCCTATCTTCTTTTTTTTCTGTGTTGTTTCCATGTTCTAATCTTCAATATCACTAATTCTTTCCTCCATGTGGTTGGCCCTGTTTCCTATGGCAGTTTGTTCATTTCTCAGTTCTTTTATTGCATTTTTTATTTCTTGAATTTCTATTTGATTCTTTTTTATATTTTTGATTTCTTTATGAAAATGTTCCCTTTTGCTCACAGATTTCCTTTCTGAGACCATTTATCTGGATCAGGGTACTCTGCCAACATTGTTTCAGTTCTCTGCGTGTTTTAGGAACTGCAGCCTTGTATTCTGTGTCACTTAAATCATATATTTCCAGACCTATAACTTCCTTTTCTGGAGATTTTTCGTTTTCTTTCTGAGTGGCTTTGAATCCTAAGGTACTCATTGTATTTGATGTGTTTCTTTTTTGGGGGGTATGAGGGCTTTTCTTGTGGCAAACACAGAGAAAGAGGTCTTTCTTTCTCTTCCCAGTTGGTATCATTGTAGTGTCTTCCATTATTTTTCTCTTGATTATTCGAACTCCCATCTGTGGGAGATTTCCTGGAAAGTGGGCTTTCCTTCTTTTGATCCAGCTGCCTTGGTCTCAATGTGCCTTCTTTTTTGGAAAATATGGTGGGCAATGGTTGCTATGCCTCTGAGATCAAAGATCAGTGCAGGGAAAAGTTGCTGTGCCTGTGTTTGTACTTTTCCTGGGCTCCACTGGCAGTTTCTGCAGGTGTGGGGTTTGTCGGAAAAAAGCACAAGTTTGTTTGCTTTTTTCTTCCAGCCAGCTGTAGAGGAGACACTAGGTGGAGTTGGTCAGGGGACAAGCTTTGGGAAAGAGTTAGGGGAAGCAGTTAGGCTTAGTGTCTCTGGTTTCTGCCTGGGTTTGGGGGTAGTGTGGTCTGCAGCTTCTGTGTTTCCTGGGTAGCTCCTATGGCTGCTGACTCTGCTACACCACTAGTCTGTTCATCAGGAATGTCCAAGTGAGCTGGCATGGAACAGGCAGGGAGATGGTGTGATCACATTGGTCATGGGCCGAGTGCACACTGCTGGCTCAGCTTTCTACTTTCTCCTGAGCCCGACTTTTACTCAAGACCGTGTTTTATTCTTACCAGTGTTTCCGTAGCAGGCAGTTCTCAGTTTCAAAGTCACCAAGAGCCAATTTGCAGTTGCAGCACCATGCTGCAGGTGGAGCCTTGTTCTTGCCCATGGCAGTTCAGATGTTTTGTTCAGCCTCTGACCTGCCCCAGTATATGGCACTCCAGTTGGGGCCCTGGCACACTGCTGCTTGCTGGGGTTTCAAGTCACCTATGGTATCACAGGGTTTCAGCCACTCTCACCTCCACTCTTGTCACCACTCAGTCTCTAAGCTGTGTGGGATCGTGTTGCTCCTCAGCCAGTGTACCTTGGCTCCCTCCTTGTTCCCAGTAGAGTCGTGTTCCACAGTCATGTCTTCATTCTGCTCCCTCCCTCCTCTCCCTTTACCTCCTTTCTCTGACCTTCAGGTTTTTTCTTGAGATGTGTGACTCTCAGGAGAGAATATACCACTTGTGCTTTCCTATGTTGGATCCTGATTGTTCAATTGTATTTTCCAGAAGAGTTTTCAAGGATCTCCTCTCTGTCTACCACCTTAGGTCCCTCCTCTGTGTCTTCTTTCTTTTCTTTTCTTTTTACTCTATTGAAGTGGTCCCCAACCTTTTCCAATCATTTACCCCTTTTAAACTCATTTCTATAAACTGTACCACTTATTTTTAAAACAGCTGTTTTTAAATACTGACATTTTTATTCAGTGCCTATCTTAATGTGAAATAGTGGAAATGAGGTAATAAGTTAGAAAAGAAAAATTACTACACTAAAAGTATAAACCACAGATTTAATTTTACAATTCATAGCACAGTTAAATATTGGTAATGATGATCAAGTGTTTAAACATTAAATAAAAGAAACTTACTTGAAAATAATCATGACTAAAGACAACACACTTACTTTTACTCACTTAATAACTGAACTGATCAAACAGTGTGGCTACAGTTGTATTTATGTTTGGGGAAGTTCTAGAAACATCACAAATGGATTGTTCTGAAACTGCATAATGATTCATAGAAGAGCAGTTTGGGGGAAGGTTCATAGTCACACTCTTGCCAATCATCATTTGTTAATGTAATCTAATTTTGAAGTGTCTCCATTAACTGTGATTCAAACTGAACATTTATTGTTCCATAACTAATGTTTTGCATTTTTTTACTTTACTTTTTTTTTTGCCAGTACTATTTTTTGCATACCCTTGAATGGCCAGCAATTACCCCCAGGGGTATGCATACTACCACTTGGGAATTGATGCTCTATTGGGAGAGGTCCCTGGGAAGGTTGTGCCTGTTTTACCCCAGACTTCACTCCAGACACCTTTTCTCCTTGTTGATTTTGTTTTGTGTCCTTTCACTGTAATAAATCATAGCCCTAGTTAGAAATATATGCTGAGTCCTTTGAGTTCTCTGAGTGAATATTCAATCCTGGGGTGGTCCTGGGGACCCCCAACATGTAGGAGGAGGAGGTTAAGACACTATGTAATTAATATCATAAATTAGTAAATTATCTAGTAAGCTAAAAGGTATTGGTGTTAAGGAAAATAGGAAATGTAGATCAAGGAAACAGGATTGGGATGTTGTGGGGAAATGGTGCTGTGCAAGTATACTGTATTAAATTGGAGGATCAATGTCTGTCTTGTTGAAAAGCTGTCATTTGATCACAGACCTGAAGGAGGTGAAGATATTAGCCAAGGTGATGTGTGAGGGAAGAGTTTTCTAGGCAGAGGGCATAGCTCATGCAAAGCCCTAACATGAAAGTGTACCTGTGTATTTGAGGACCAGTAAGGGGGCCTGTGTGTCTAAAGTAGTGACAGACAGGAGGAGATAGCTAGAAGATGAGGTCAGTAAATGAGGATGTCTATCATATAGGGCCTTGTAGAACACGAAAAATAGGAGTAGGTTAACAAGGAAAATAAGAGTAGGATAACTAAGATGAAATCAAGAGTGAGGTGGATATATAAAAATACATGCATCATGGACTTTCATAGTTGTTAAGTGAGCTATATATTTGAATTGGTCTGAGGGGGCAAAATCCCAGGTATTGAGTCATTATATAGCAGGTCCTCAAATAATGTCACTTAATTATAATGTCGATGAGATGCTATAAGAACTGAATTCTTATTTATATCAATTAGCCTAAAATTGGTTTCATTATACATCATTTCATATAACGTCTCAGAACCTATTGATGGTGCTAAATGAGGATTTCAATCTTAAGGAAGGAATATGTCAAGTGCAACAATATAAGAGCTCAATAATTGCCTTCAATAATGTCTATCCATTTTTTTTCTTTTTACAAGAACAGCAAATAGCAAAAGCACAACTACTGAACAATACCATATCCATTCAGACCTCATTCTGCAGTTAAATACATTTAATACCTAGTGATGGCCTTATGAAAGTGCGAAAGGATAAATCGTCTATGATATCTGTGATATGAAGAAAGCTTTCTGGGATTATTTATGGTAGTCTTAATGAGAAATGTTGAGGCAAAGAGGATTTGAATGTGTGAAATACTCCTCAGAAACTGACCCACCCCTTCTCCAGAACACACATTTCCCCATATTTCCCAGAAATCTAGAACCTTGAGAAGAGATGTCCATGCCCAACATACAATTTCACTCTGCCTCTGACATCAGAAAGTGTGACAGACTGTAAAACCTTCCACCAAGCTTTTCCCCTCTCTGTTCCCTTCCCCTTGCAATTTTATTATGCTTTGTAATTCCTTTCATCCAAAGGTGAAATCCAGCTATCTACCCTTTGAAACTGGACTGGGCCATATGACTTGCATTAGTCAACAGGATTCAGTGAAAGTGATGTTGCACCACTCCTGAACCCAAGCCTCAAGGGAGGGGCCTTGAATGCTTCCATTCCTGCTCCTGGATTTTAATCATGCCTGAGATCCCAGGCAACAGCTGACTAGCTAAGTGACCTATAGATGAGGCCATTCCAGACCACTTGGTTTCAGCTGGGCTTTTAGCTAACTGCAAACATGTGAGCAAATTCAGTCAAGATCAGCCGAGCCTGGCCCCAATCAGCAGAACTACCAGATGGCCTGCAGACTTGTGAGTAATAAGTGCAATATAAGCCACTAAGTTTAGACGTAGTGAGTTTTGCAGCAACAGATAACTGACAAATGTGCCCAAGCTTGAGGGTCTCTGAAAAAGTTCTCCAGATGCCTCATAACAGAAGCACCAAAGTTAAAACCACTGCAGAATCTCTCACAGGATCTCTTAGGACAATGGCGGATCTGACTACCACTTCAAAGCCAAAAGGAACTGGAGTGAGGCGACTCACTTTAAAGATGTCATGCTTCACTTCAGAACAGCCCTTGCATTTTGGCTTGACAGTCCAACAGCTGTCATGCTGCTTTGCGCTCACATTTGCTCTTGCTCTCTCTCTCGCACGCTCACTGTCTCTCTGGCTCAGGAAAAGAGCACTTGAAATGTTGGAAATATTCTCTGTTCAAGTACAACAAAGGACATATTCTTGCGAAGCATAGGGAGGCAGGGCCTTTAGCAAAGTGGAGAACAGCAGAAAGGGCACAGAGACCAGAGCAGCTGAGAAAGAACTCAGTGCCAGGGTGAAATGCAGGCTGACTGCCCAGCAGGGAGGCTGAAATCATTTCAATATTACAGCTGCCTCATTTTGTAGAGCTGAGAGAATATTTTCATCTTCTAAGAATAATAGGGTTTCCCATGTTATTGTATGTTTCTTAAGCAACAACATGTAAAATTAATTTAAAATATAAATGTTCCCATGCCTGTCAATGTCAACCTTTTTCACTCTCTTCATCCCCTGATTTTATTTAATTTTATTTTATTTTGCTTTACTGCTACACAAGGTATCCCTTCTAATCATTGTGCTCTAAAAAGAAAAGGTCAAGATATTTCAAGTACCTTTCACAGTCACGTCAAAAATTCTCTCAATACAAGTTTAAAAAGTACAGTGAAAGCAGGCACAACTTTCCAATGAAAATGTGGATCATAAAATGACACAAGCTCAAATGTAATAATTACAGATCTGTTCTCATTCATTTGCCAATTTATTTGATACCAAGTATGATGTTTAACAAGACAGGACACACTCCTTGCCCTCTGGAGTTTGAGGGTTTGTGTCTGCTCTCAAAGTGCTCTCAGCCCTGGCAGAACTCAGGACCCTACGTGCTATGGTTTTGTGCCAATACAAAAGAGAGCATAGTGCTTATAAATATGTCAATAAGGGCAGAGGAACCAATGTGAAGTTAAAACACAGCAATCCACTTCAATCTCCCGGTGTCCTTGAGTTCAGTTCATTCACTAGGAGGTATATATTTGTCATATCTCTGCCACAAAATGCCACCAGGACCTTACTCATCCTTTAAAATCTATAGAAGCCATTTTATACTCTTCTGGAAGCAAGAAAGGGAATTCTCTGTGAGACCTAATCTCCTGTTTCAACATAGATGAAAATAAGTCCACTCATATCTTTCTACTATCGCCATCTTCCCCCAGAATTTCTATGGATATCTGAAACATTTCTATTTCCTTCAAATAAATGAAACTAAATGAAAAGTTTTCTTTTACCTCACTTTTCTCCTCCAAATTCTAAAATCTTTGCAACACAGAAATTGTCATTCCCTTTTTTCCAGTGTCTAGGCTACAGATAAAAATGTACAAACTAATTCACAGATAGAAAGCACAAGGAGGATTAATAAAGGCAATCACCTTCAAAATGTTACAAAGCCAAGCTGAAAAGCTTGAACTTGACCATCCACACTATGCTTTTAATAAAAAAAAGAGAAATACATCCCCTTAACATGTATTTTTCTTCATCTTTGAAAGAAGAGTTAAATCCTAGCAGCAAAATTATCTTAAGGTTAAATAAAGAAGAAAAAAAGCACTTAGTCAACAATGTGCAAAATTCTACTCTAATACAGGTCCAATTAATGCTGATGAAAAAGGTTGTCTAAAAGTCAATAGCAACTACATAGTAACACCATTTAAAAGGTATTTATTATTTAAGAATCAATGTCCAAAGAACATTTTTGAAAGGAATATACCACCAAGATTTTCACATTCTGTGCTGCTTCATTCTGTATCAAAAGACCTTATTGATTGCTCCTCATCAAGAACTGAATCTTGAAGTGCCCTAAAAGGAACTCTAATTATAATAAATAATACAAGATTTTCTTTCAAAATCATTAGGGATTCATTAAGCTGACAACACAACCTGTTTAATACTTGAACTTTTGAATAAAACTTCAGGATAAGGTTTACTGCCATATTTTGGGTTTAGAAGTTCTGTTGCTGAATTTCTAAACTACTTTGTGTGTACCATATGATGACTAATTTGTACCTTCAAAACTCAATGTGTATATGTATCTCACTTAGAGGAAATGGAATTTGGATGCTGAAAGGCTGTTTGATTTTTGCTTCTTCCCTCTGCCAAACCTTCCCTTGCCATATACTCAATGTATTTCCAAGTAATGAATGTTGGATTCTGCTAAGAAAAAAAAGAAAGTTTAATCACAGAAGGTAGAGAAATTTTACTTCTAGTTACTTTAGTTATGGCACATAGTTCTTTGCCTACCCAATATTCATTTCTCCCTTCTTTTTTTCCAACAGAACACCAATAGTTTTCAAGGTGGCCCAAATAAGTGCAAGGTTTCCCAGTCTCCCTTGTGTGGCCAGATGACAGTTCTGGTCAACAGATACAAGGAGAAGTTTGCTGGAGATTTAGATATAGTTGGTATAGCCTTCCTTCTTCCTAACTTGAACATAGACATTGTATCTGGAGTTTCCACGTACATTTGACAACCATGAGGAAGGAAAAGCAAAGAAGTATAGACACTGGCCCCGACATTGCCAACTCATCAAACAAATGCAAGCAACCACCTAATTCCAAACTTCTTTATATGTTAAAATAGTAACTCTTATCTGTTTAAGCCACTATAACTCAGGTTTTCTATCACTTACAGCTAAAAGCATTGCTAACTGACACATTTGGCCAGAAAAAGAATCCAGCCTTCACACTCAAATCTGAGTAGATTTTTTTTTTTTTTTTGCTTTTTGGTATGTGGGTTGCTCCCTGACTGGGAATCGAACCCAGGCTGCAGCGCTGACAGTGCCAGCGCCAAAGCCTTAAACCACTATACCATAGGGAACTCCCTAAATCTGAGTAGATTTTGTTGTTTAAAATAATCCTTGTTAGTTTACTGCAATTTGCCTGCTCCTTGGGAATAGAAGCATCTGAGACCCCATACAGTGAGTGATGGCTGCACACAGGTTCAAATACCTCTCATATTTCTGTTTCATTCAAGACCAAAGCAAGCAATGGAATTATTTTATTAAAGTAGTATTCATCCTCATGCACCACTGATCATTGGTCACAGCTGAAACTTACAAGTGAAAGCTGTGGCCTTCTGAGGACATCATTAAGTGTGATATCATAGGCACCATGTTTCTCCTCCTCTGACATGATGCTATGGAATTATCTTCAATATAAGGATCATGACAATTCTTCCAACAGCATTTTATGATGGAAATAAATTTGGTATTTTTAATGACCAATGTAAAAAGATCTTAAAGGACACAGGCATAAAAGGAGTGGCTTCCAATGTGAATATTGTCCACAGAGTAAGCAAAATATTTTTGGGAGGCCATGCTAAGCTTCTGGGTGAAAGGCTACACAAGTACCCCACCTGCTAGTATGCAAGAAGGGATACCCCCATAGAAGCAGATGATTCCAAGATGTTTAGCACCTTGCCACTCAATGTGTGATCCCCACACCAGGAACACTGGCACCACCTAGGAACTTCTAAGAAATGCAGAATCTTAGCAATCATGAGGCAGGAAAGCCCCTAAAAAAAGAAAAACAAAATAAAAAATTTGAGCTGAAGTATGTGATAAGCAAGGTAATACTGACTGAGTACTAACGTTAATTTCTCTTGCATCAAGCTGGAGTCTCAGGAAAAAGGCTAAAGTGATTCCAAGCTGTCAGTACCCCTGCATCGCAAAAGCAGCAAACACAAATGTCTGTAGGGAAACATTCCCAATTAAAGTGCCACATATTAAAATGGACTAAATATGTATGCATGGTGAACGATCAAAGACCAAAGAAAGCAAGCCACCATGAGTGACAGTATGCAGAAACATCAAACAAGAAAATCCTGTCACCAAGAAGTTCCAAACTGAAATGAGCAGATATGGAATGCAAAATAAAAAAAATGCATTAAATGCTCCTCCACAAAGGTAGAATCACAAAACTTAGCAAGCAATATAAAACCAGAGAAACGCTCACTTGGGATTTATAGGAAATAATAATAAAACTGATAGGAAACTCAATAGATGTGCAAAACTGCAGGTAAAACACTGCTCAAGAGAGAACTGGTGAACTGAAAAACAGATCCAAAGAAGTTACCAAGAATGCAACACAGAAATAATTAAATGGAAATGTCAAAGAGAGGATACACAATATGAAGTGATACAAAGTTATAACATATGTTCATTTGGATCCCAGAGGGGTACAGAACATGGTTCTCTACCTTCATTGCAAATAGACTCATCTGTGGAACTATAAAATTATTGATGCCTATGTCCCACTCCAGGGGATTCCGATTTAATTGATATGGAGTATGGCCTGGGCTTCAGAAGTTTTCTTTTCTTTTTTTTCAATAGCTAAATAATATTTATTAAATGGATTGGTCACTTGTACAAACATCTTTGAGTATAAGTACTCTTTTGGTAATTTTGAATTATATTATTAGATAGAGTTTTAGAAGTGAAGTTATGATAAATGGAATGAAGATTGTAAAAGCTGCTGGGAAAAAGTACTAAATTGCTTCCAAAATAGCAGTTTACATATTTATAAAATGTGTGTGATTACACAACATGCATACATATACATGTTATACATATGTTATATAACACACATATACACAGCATATAACATTTGATCAAAAGCTTTAATTTGCCTTACCTTTTTTTTACCAGTGATACATTTTAAAAATATTTATCAGCCATTTATGTTTCTTCTCTGAGAATTATCTATTTGTGTAATTAACCCATTTTATTACTGGGACTATTATTGCTATCTTCCATCAGTTTGTATAAGCATTTTCATAGTAGTGTCTATGAAAATTTTAGCAAAATTGTGGTGTTTGTTTTGCCTGACAAAGTTGCCCAGTTAATTCTAATACACAGCTATGGTGGAGAAAAAATCATGGATATTAAAAAATGGAGGTCGTGATCTCAGTTTAGGCAGTCTTCTTAGATACGACACCAAATGTACAAGTAACAAAAGAAAAAGTAGATAAATTGGGCTTTATAAAAAATAAAACTTCTGTGCTTCAAAGGAAATCATCAATACAGTTAAAAGACAACTCACACAATGGGAGAATATATTTGCAACTCATATTTCTGATAATGGACCTGTATCCAGAATATATAAAGAACATTAACAGCTCAATAACAAAAAGCATATGACTCAATTAAAAATGGGCAAAGAATATGAAAATACATTTTTCCAAAGATGTGAAAAAGCTGATATGCAATTGAAAAGATGTTCAACATCAATTAGTCATCAGAAAAATGTATATCAAAGCCACAGTCATACATTACTCCATACCCACTTAACATGATTATAATCAAAAAGTCTGATAATAACAAGTGTTGGTGAGGGTTTGGAGAAACTAGAACCCATGTGCATTACTGGTATCAATGGAAAGTGGTATGGCTGCTGTGGAAAACAGTTTGACAGTTTCTGAAAATGTTAAACAGTTACCCTATGATCCATTAATTCTATCCTTAGGTATATACCCAAGAGAAATGAAAACTTACATTCATACAAAAACCCATACATGAATGTTTATGGAATCATTATTCATAATAGCCAATAACTGGAAATAAATAAAATATCCATCAACTGATGAATGCATAAATAATATGGGATGTATTCATACAAAGGAATATTATTTGGCAGTAGAAAGGAATAAAGTACTCTGAAACTAATTCAAAAACTAAATAAATAAAAAAAGAATGAAGTGCTGACACAGGCTACAATGTGGGCAGACCATGAAAACAGTTTGCTAAATGAAAGAAGGAAGTCACAAAAGACCACATATTGTATTACAGTAGACTCTCCATTCATTGGAACTCAAGCAATTGGCACTCTTAAGCAACTGGCAAAAGTTTTCTGCCAGTTGCTTGAGTTCCAGTAAATGGAGAGTCTACTTACATTTATCTGGCATGTACCCATTCCCCATGGATGCCAGTTAACTGAGAGTCTACTGTATATCCATTGTATGAAATGTCCAGGATAAGCAAATTCTAAAGACAAAGGTAGATAAATAGGGCAGTGGGGGTTAGGGTACAGGGTAGGGGTTAGGTAGAATAAAAGAGTGATTTCTAAGAGTTTTGGGGTTTCCTTTTAGGGTAATGAAAATAATTCTAAAATTGACTGTGGTGATGGTTGCACAACCCTATGCACATAATTAAACCATTGATTTGTACATTTTAAATGGATAAATTGTATGGTATGTGAATTATATCTCAATAAAGGTGTTAAAAATTGAGAAGAGACAATATTTGAAGGACTAACAGCTGAGAATTTGCAAGAACTGATTAAATACATGAATCCATAAATACAAGAAGCACAACATATAATAAGTATGGTAATTAAAATGAAATCTACCCTAGACACACTATGGTGAAACTGCTGATAGCCCAAAACAAAGAAATCCCTGGCAATCAAAGTTCAGAGGTCATTGAAATCATCACAGCATCTTAGCTGCCAGAGAGAACTTCAGAACAAGGGACTACTCAGAAGGCACCATGTTTAGCCCGAAGTCTCCAGGAAAACACCAAAACACTAGACAGAAACGGAAACTGAAGGGATATTGCCCTGCCTCTGATTCACACTTGGTTTGTCAAATAGGAACATAGATAGCTTGCTTAATGGAAAACATAAAATGCTTCAAACTTAAAAGCTAAATGTTAAAAGCCATTTGACACAGAAGTTTAAGTTAGAATCTCTAAGAAGTCACCTGCACTAAGGGGAAGAATGGAGACTTTTCTCTGATTGCTGGAGATGCTGGTGGAGAGTTATCTGTTGGTCGAGACTCAGGTATAAATCAGAAACAGCTGTGTACAGCCATGCAGGGTACCACCTTACTAATTAAAAGCTTATGCTACCTAAGATGAAAAGAAATACTGGTTCGACTGTGGTTTAAATGCCTGTAGGTTGCTTGAGTTCAGGTTAATGGAAAGGCTACTTAACATTTACGCAGCATCTATCAATCCTCATGGGCACTGGTTAACTGACAGTCTACTGTATTAAATTGTCATAGTATGCTTCAGGAAAATTCTAAGGGTCCATTTCTCCCTTAATTTCTGATTTAATTATCCTCTTCAGATATCTATTTATTCACTATGGGAACAACATGATGAGGTATCCCTTTCTTAGCTGCAGTAAAATTATACTTACTGAAAAGTGGTTTTGAATCTTCCATTCTTATACATATGATTCATAACTATTTAATTCAATAACTTTAAAGAAGAGTATTTTAAGATACTATTAAGGTGACAGTTTTCTACATTAAGTTATCCTTTTTGTACAGGAAAAGCATAAGTCCTTCAAGAAAAGTAAGAAAGAAATTATTTTTTTTTGGTTGGTTACCTGAGCAGGGGATCGAGCCCAGGCTGTGGCAGTGAGGAAACACCACCAGGGAACCCCCCAAAAAGAAATTCTAATAACTCATTAAGTATCTACATCTGTCAATATTTAATTTATCAACAGTGAATGCAAGCTTTAAAACAGAGGGAGATAAAGGTTGAGAAACATACAAAATTTTATCACCTGCATGACTGTAAGAGTAAGATTATTTTGAAAATCAAAATAAAACCTTTTTATTAATAGATGTCAGGTACTGTATAAGTTAAAAATTATAGTTTCCTAAAAATTAACTTTATGTCAAGAGTTCCATTTGTCAACACAGAAATACATAAGTGGGCACATTTCGCATACTGTAATTTAAGAGTGGTAGAATTTTATCATCCTTTGACTAGAAAAAGGCTGATTGTGAGTGAAAATATGACAATACTCATGACCAACCAGGTATCCTTTCCATCAAATATTTAATCCTCAATAGTGCTGCAGTCAAACCCATAAAAGCTAAAACACATTTAGGTAGGAGCTCCCTTTATAATGTGAGTTGTCCCTCCTTGAGCCTCAAATAGAGATGGTTATTGTTTCATGTAATTATATTAAAAAACATTCTATCTGCAGTCTTTCCTTTCTTCAGTAAATATGTATCAATAATTTTCTGCTTTCCCAGAGTGTGCCTGTTATTCAGTTCACTAGTAGTAAAAAAGGAGTGATTAAGAGCTCAGACTTTGCTTAGTTAGGCTTCAGGAAAGGCTCCCTCAGAAACGTGTAGGATGAAAACAAACATAATTGTATATGCAGTGAATGGTACACTCCAATGGGAAGCCAGAGATGTTGGGGAAAGAGATAGATTATGGAAAAAGGCTTGTGGGAGAACAGCAAGAGAAACTCAGGGAACAACTACGATGTAAGATACTTTCTGCTGAGGATTTTTTATTTCACGATTTGCCATCTCTCTCAGTTCTCATACTTCATGTTTGTCTTCAATATCACACTACCAGTTATTTTACCATGTTCAATTTGGAAATTTCTCACCTGAACCTGAATACCTTCTAGATACCTCCTGAATTTTCAAGTTACTGTGAGGAATCTGGGGTAAGTGAGGGTGAGCAGCTAATTTAGTCCTGAATCCCTAGGACTGATTCAGAAGAACTGCCTACTTCCTTGAGGGTTCTCTCAATGAACAGAAACAATTATTGGTATTATTGGTCAACATTTCTTGGAATATTTAGGGAATGGGTAATTTTTTTTTTAATGCTAACTATACCACCAGCCCAAGGAAGCAGAAAGATCACAACCGTGGAGAAGAACTTGAGTTCTAGACTAGATTTAATCCCTTATCAACTGGGAGCCAAAAGTTCCATAGGAATGTCTTTCGTTTATATGTTTTTTCTTAGATTCCAAACTGATTGATTCCTATCAAAAGTATCCTGCTTGGGCAAAAAATATTACCATTATCGTACTTATCAACCCTATATCCTTGGGAAAGTTACTTAACCTGTGCAATGTTGTCTATTTTCTATTCTAAAAATAGAAATAGTAATAATATATAACTTGAGATAGTGTGAGAATTAAAAAGGACAGCTTATGTAAAAAGTACTTAGCAAACCTAATGTTCTATATAATTATTAGTTACTTTTAGCTGCAATGACTTGGAAGCATTTTAGGATCTTAGAGCATTTTAGAGTCACTGCCATGAACAAAACCATTATTCTTGTTCTGTTTTAAATAAATGGTTCAACCAGTCTTTATGATATTCTAATAATACATCTTTTCACTTCTGGGTAGAAGCTTAATAAATATAATTCTGATCCTCATTATTTTATTCAATATTTTATTAAGGAAGGCACAACTATTTAAATTAAACTATATGAAGAGTTTAATTGACACCTATTAAACCATTCAAACTAATAAAAATCATTAAATTTTAATTTAGTATTACTTATGATAATATAAGGGTGTATAAACCCATATTTTTATAAGATGATATTTGTTGACAAAATTTATATATAAATGACATTACTTCTGTTATTAGGTAACATTCCATAAACGTTCTTTTAATCATTTTTTAACCATTAAGATTATTTTTAAATCATTGAATAGGAATAGAATAAATGTGAAGAACAGAACAGAATATGGGGAAACCATAGCCAAAACTGCACAGGTATGGCTAAGAAAAATATGTTTGTTTATTTGTTTCAAAGAAATACTTGTGCATAGTTCGAAAAGTGAAGAGTTCTTTAAAATAATATCCGGGTCCTGCCCTATCCCTCTCCATCCATATTCTGATTCCTCTGAGGCAAAAACTTAAAACACTTTTACGTGTATTTTTCTTTTTTTAGCTAGTTACATTAAGTTATCACTTAAAGTTGTTGATAGGTTCTTGGAACTGCCGCAAAATGATACATAATAAAAGTAATTTTACCACAGATTATTCACATAAACAAGAGTTATTAATAAGCTCCAACAGCATTTCAATGTTATAACAACATGATGTTATTTGAGGACCCTCTGTATCTTCATATTTTTAAATGACCCTTTTAAAGTTATTACTTCACTTTTGCATTTTAGATATTCTCCTTTAATCTCCCAATACAGAACACGAAGATTTAGCTCTCTTATAATTTCTCCAAACATGCATTCTTCCCTCAAGCATCCAAAATATTATATCGCATTTTTTACCAAAACAATATTTGGGTAAATCAATATTCATTGAGCAAAACTATGAGTATGTGCAATGATTACCATTTCTTTTCTTCTTCTACCCCCACCCCTGAGTTAATAACTACCTTTTCTTTGTATACTATTATTTGGTTTTCTATTTGTCTATTATAGAACAAATTCATGCCCAAACTTTCCAGCAGACGTGCTAAAAACTCCAAATACAGCCAAACATACCAGGTAAGCCTTCTATTCTTTTTTTCACTCTTGGCAACATCCTAGCTGTAGCTCTGCTTCAGCACTCACTGGCAGCCTTCAAGACGTAATACCCAGCTGTCATCCTGAGCTGTCTTTACCATCACTCTGAAGTTTCCTATGATTATACTTGTATCAATGCTCCAGGTTTTAAGATTCCCTATTTTCCTGTTTCTTGGTTCATTTCCCCTTGGCAATGGACCAAAACCAAACATTTTACTGGTGAGAAAGTTGTTACAGTGTTCCAGGTGGGAGCTGGTTCACTTGGAACCTCTGGCCCCTAATTTATTTTAACACCGTTCTGTGAGGCTAGATTACCTCTGTCTTATGCTTTTGGAAGAAAAAAAAGTTTTAATTTTTTGAGATCCTGCAAAGATGTTTTTTTCTACTCTCACACCTGTCTGATAATTTTGGCTGCTATGGAATTCTGTGAATTTTGGAGGCCTTGCTCCATTGTCTTATAGCTTTCTAAGTTGCTATTCAAAGTCCAGTGTTAAACCTTCTATGGAACCAGCTTTTTTCTTGCAAGCCTTTAGAACATCTATATTCTTTCTCCATCCAACATTCTGGTTGGCCCCTTAAGTCTGGCAACTCATGTCTTTCACTTGTGAAAATTTTTCTTGATTTCTTTTTTCATAATTTCCCCTTTCATTTACTTTGTTCTCTTTTATCAGGACTAAGACAGGTTGAACTTCCTCTAATTAGCCTTTTCTCTTTTTATCAGTCTCATTTTCTTATGGTTGAACTTTCAGAGACACTTCCGCAACTTAAAATTCTATCCTTCTACTGAATTATTATATTTCTTTCACCATATTTTTAATTTCTAAGAGTTCTTTTTCTGTTCTCTGAATACTACTTTTAATATTATCCTGCTTTGATTTCATACATGTGATCATTCTCCTCTCCAGGAATATTAATTATAGATTTGGGTACTTAGAAAGTTTTCTTCTGCTCCCAATATTAACTGTTTACTCCAAGTTCAGTTTTCCCATTTGTTTATTTTATTATAACTGCTGTCTTTCACATTAGCTGCTTTCCTCAAATGCCCTTTGTCCAACAGTTCCTATTTAAAAGTGTCATTGGGAACTGTGGGTGTGGAAGAAGGCTAGTCAATTGGTGGGATTCACTATAGAGTGAAGGCAATGTAACTGCTTTTTCACTGGGAGGGGATACAATTACAAATGTCAGTTTCTGTTGTTCTTTTTTGTTGAACCTGTCTGATAACCATGGACTCTCCCTTCAGTCTACCACATGATGGACAAGTATGTCTGCCAGTGTTCTGGGAGTTGAGCTGAGGAAGAAGCTAGGCGAGTGTGTGAGGGGTGAGTGGATAGGGGGTTGTCTTACCATTTAGCATGTAATGGTCTGTTTTCATGAAAGTACATCATGTCTGCCCTTGATGGTGCCTTGAGCCTCAGATCCCAGAGCTTCTCTAATTCAATCTGTTAAGAAAGTGAACTTCAAGCTTCTAATCTACTAAGGTCTGGAGGGCCCATGTATGAAAACTGTGGTATTCCCATCAGATCCCTTCAGATCCATCCTATTGATTATACAAATCCATTCCCAGTGTCCATATGCTTTGCTTCTAAAAACTACCACTTTCACCTGTAACCTTCTTCAGAGTTCTACTTTTATGCTACAGAAGTTACTTTGACAGCATGCCTACAGAGCTGGAAGTACCTGCAAGATAACACCCTCACCCTCACATACAGTGAATTATTGATGCAAGAGTGTGCCTCTACTAGGGACAAACTGAGTTACAGTATACGGGGTGCAGGTGGGGGGAACATCCCCCCAAAAATGGAATTATCTTCTGGAGAGCAGACCCCTTGTAATATAGTTTCCCCTTGCTAGGTGAATGTTCTAGGAACCCATCCATGTCAGTTTACCAGCTGGCACTGTGAGAGGCTGCATGCAGAAGAATGTCCAGAGTTTATACCGCGCTGACCGTTCAGTAGTTTTTGACCCAAAATGGCATGACCCCCATGCCTTACCCTCCCTATTTACCGGATCCTACCTCGAGCAACTGTTTGTTTCCCTGGATGAAAAAAAAATCCTTAAAGGGAAACATTTTGCTGATGTGGAAGAAGTGAAACAAAAAACAGCAGAAGCACTAAAAGACATCAAAATCGACAAATTCAAAAACTGTTTTGAGCAGTGGAAAGTGTCGCGATAGGTGTATTGCATCAGAGAGTAGTGTGAACGTGACTGAAGTTTAAACATGTAAAAATAAATACACAATTTTTTATTAATAAATTACATGTTTTTTTGGGTCCCCCCTCATACACTCCAGAGTTCCTCTACAAGATGAGACAGAAGCTGGGACTTAGTCTAAAATTGCCACTTTGCTTGGCTTCCTACCCTTCACTGTTTCCCTCACTCCCATACTGCTTTCTCCTGGGAACACAAGTGTAATGACGCACTTCCACAATAATCTATAACTCAGAGTCAGCTTTTGGAGAACCTCACCTAAGACCATCAACTAGTTGCCTGGGTTTGTTTGCAACTAGTTCTGATTTTGGACCTGATGCAAACCGCCACTACCAACATAGATTTCAAGAGCCTCCAATTCCTGAACCTTTAGTGTTCCAGAAAGCTGAAACTCACAGGCTTCTGGGAGTTTGAGACAATTTTAGAGCAATTTCCTGTACTGTCATTTTGTATTCAATATTAAGTTCAACTTCAGAAATACCTTGAGCTTCACAGAGTCAAGTTCAGGCTTTCCTTCCAAATGTTTTGGGGTACAACTCACTCTCCTCTGGCAGTGTGCACTTTAGTAGAAAATCATGCAGCAGTCTTACCTGAAAAATATCTAGAAGTTAAGAAGCTCTATAATCAGATAAATGTGGGTTCAACTACTTTACCAGCTGTGTGATAAGAGGCAAGTTACTGAACCTCTCTGTGACAATTTTCCCCTGAAACAGATATAATATGCTTATCACAGTATCTGCCATATAGTAAGTCCTATCATCTGAGTTATTTTCTGGTGGTGAAAATAAGTTTTTGGGGCTCCCACCACTTGACCTAATTCCCACATTTCCAAGATGCCTGGCCAAGGTTAAGGGTATAATCTAAGGCAGTAGTGCAAAAAATGTAGTTTTCAGACTAGCAGAAGCATCTCTGGGAACTTCATAATATGGAAAAGTGTCAGGCCCTACTTCAGACCTCCTGAATCAGAAATTCTGGAGATGAAATCTAGCCAGATGCGTTATAACAGGCCCCCTAGAAAATTCTAATGCACACTTTGGTGTGAGAAACACTGTCCTAAGGCTACAGAGCAGAGAAAAATACAACAAAGCCACAATGGAAATAAGGCCAAGACCTAGAGCCAGTTGGCGTGGTATTAAAAATTGTATGCCTGAAACCTATGTAATCCTTGCTAACAGATGTCACCCCAATAAAAAATAAATAAATAAATATTTAAAAAAATCATAAGCAGAACAAATGACTATATATAAAAACACAGTGATTAGGGACAGGGGAAAGTCATAATTACAACTTTATTATTACAGTAATGTAGTTGTAAATGTTAAGAACATCATGTTATAAATTAATATAAATTGGAGCTGGGAGCTAAAGAATAATATGTAGATTGTAAGTTTGTAAAATTAACAGTGAGTCTATACCATATAGTCTTGAAATGCAAATAGAAAAGTACATTAATGCAATAAAAACATAATTTCTGGGCCCAGAAGCAGAAGAAACACTTGATAGAATCCTTAACTGTATTCATGCTTTTCTGAAACAAACTACCAAATGTAGATGATCTGGAACACTTGCTGAGGAAAACTCATTTGAAGTTGTCACTTCCCCAGAGACACAACTATTGAAATTCATTTGCAATTCTGAATTAGTGCCATGCAAGCAAATGATTTTTAGAAGCAAAGAAAACTTAAGAGCAAGAAAGAGCTCCTTGAATCTGCCACTCAGAATCTGGGGGAACTGAGCAAGAAAGAATCATTCCAACATCACCTTCATAGCAATTTACAGTCGCTTAAAGCCAATTAGGTGATTTACTCTGAGGAGTACAAATCAGAGACACAAGAAAGCCAATTCCTAGATTAAGTTGGCCAACAGCCTGACATTTTGAAGAGAGAAAAGAACAACCCTTTCCCTGGAGGAGGCAGGTGCATAGGGTAACTCACACAGGTTCATGTTCAGGGGTGATGACCAGACACTCAATTTACTTTGACACATAATCTCTGAGCAGCTCAGTTTAATCTCCTGCATGGCAGAGCACAGGATATTTCCTTCCAGCCCTTAATGACCTCTGTGTGAAGACCTCAAAGTTTTGCTATTGAGATCAGGGACATACCAGCTCTGAATATCACCAACAGGGAATATTAGAAAGACCAGCTGAATGTCCAGAAAACATACCTACATTATTTAGTCGATGCAGAGTCTCTCTTTACATTAATAAAATAATGGCTAACTTATAGTCTTTACTCTATGCCTAGCAGACTCTTTGCTAAGCACATGACATGCATATTCTTAGTGGAGTGCTACTTATATTATATTTTACAGGTGAGGGCAAAATTAAACCTCAACAATGCTAAGTAACTTGGTCAACCGGCTACTGTGGTGGAGTGAGGATTCAATCCCAAGGATATCTGACTCCAAAAGCTCTACACTTAACCACATAATTGTTTAATATCTCCACTAAGAAGAGTTCAACCTGTTTCAATAGTTGCAATCTGTGATATATGTGCAATTCTCTTTGCATTAGAAGGAACGGAGAAAAATTTCAAATAGCAATACTGTAACTGAAATGTGCATGAGGACACTTCCTTTCTGGCTCAATATGGGATCTCTGCAGCCTTAAACAGCTGTAAAATCTGTTCATAATATGTCTCCCTCCTAAAGTCATTGTGTTAGTGGAAATTCAGCTAGTACCCCCACTGCTTGCTTTGGTTGCATGGACACCATATGTCAACACACCACTGAGTACTGGGAATTCATCCCATGCAAAGCAATGGAGCTAGCAGATGAACACAGTAACAGCTAACTGCTCATAATGCTATGATCAATATTTGTTTTGCCAACTCTCATTTAGATGATGTTCTCACCCATGAAGTCTGCAAGACTGCCTCTCATGTGGGAAACAGCTTCTTTATGGCCCAGGTAGCAATACTCACCCTTCAATGTGTCAAAGTAATTCATTTATCTGGGTTGTGGAATGGGTAAAGCTTTTCAGAACAGAAAATCTGATCTTACACATAACACTTCTTTGTTCAGCTTACTAAAAGAAAGAATGGATCAAATGACTTCTTGAAAATTCAGTTTGTACAAGTGGCTAGCACTCCAAAAATAATGAGTTTGTTAAGTTGGTAGGTTTCTCTATTAACTAAATCTGTAAAGAAAATAATCAGGAAAAGATAAGTAGCATGTGTGTATACACACACACATACACACAAAAAAAAATGCATGAGAAAAACGTATTTTTCCTTGATACAAACCAAACATCAAGGCTTGTATTTAATTTAATAAATGTAGATCAGAGATCAATTAGTAAAAGTGAATCATGATGAGTAGCACTTACTTGGACACATCATGGACCATTGGCCAGTTTACCAAAAGACCATCACCACATGGGGATATTAAAGGACCACCCTGCCACATGGAGGAAATCCACTGTGCATTGTGTAGGAGCCACCCTCATGACAAACATCACTAATTAAATTAAGCAGCAAAAATGAAATTAAACAAGGCATTAAGAAATTACTATAATCTATCATTTTCACATTCAGAGGTCAATAAATACAGTGAAATTCCATTAAAACAACCTTCTTATAGAACATTGGGAGGTTGAATTACTGGCAAAATAAATAATTCAGTACACTGAAAAGAATTTTTGCCATGCTTATTTCCCCAATTTATTGATTCAGTAATAAGAAAATTCTGAACCTTGTTCTCTTCAAATAATTACAATACTAATAATAAGTTCAGGTTTTAGTGGAGTGTATGTAAATAAATGAAAAGGTATAAATAAATTATAACTAAGGAAATCTGAATTATTTTGAGTAGATTTGCTAAGTCATTGCATTAGAAAAATAGTAAAAAAGGAAAATATCTAAGTATGTTCAATTTAAACTAATTTAAGGGTTGAGGACTTATGTTACACAGGTAAACATAATTGAATAATTCTTAAATGGGAATGGTCCCATGAACTTCCAGATCACATTTCCTACCTGATCTGAGAATTCTATAACAAAGTGCCTCTTCTTTTATTGTCATGAAATAATTTAAAACTGCTGGAACATCTATTTTTGCCTTTAAATAAATTCTAAAAGACCTTCCATATAGAGTGCAAAATTACATATCAGAAAAAAGAAATCTATGCGTTCACTTATAGAAACCCTGCGTTCACTCATAGATGTGAAGAGTCCTTAATCCTGCAAGGAGATATGCCAACCAGTGAATCTTTCCTTCCGCATAAACTACGAACTGCAGAGCTGATATTCTTGCATTAGTGAAAGAAGTCATTTTCAATACAAAGGACAAACAATGAAAATCACAATATTTTATGGGAATAAGTCAAATTTGTTGGTAGGCAAGCCCATAAAATTAAAAAAAAAATGTATTGAGAGCTTTGTACTCAAGTCTGCTCAATGAAACAGCCCAGGTAACATCACCTAGGGCAGCAGTTCTCAACCTGTGGGTCACGGCCCCTTTGGGGGTCGAACGACCCTTTCACAGGGGTCACCTAAGACCATCGGAAAATACATATCAGATATTTACATGACGATTCATAACAGTAGCAACATTACAGTTATGAAGTAGCAACGAAAATAATGTTATGGGGGGTCACCACAACATGAGGAACTGTATTATAGGGTCATGGCATTAGGAAGGTTGAGAACTATTGACCTAGGGGTTTGTTAGACATGCGGAATAATCCTGGGACTCACCCTAGACCTGCTGAATCAAAACCTTATTTTTAACCAGATCCCCAAGAGATTTGTGTGCACAAAACGTGTGAGGAACACTTATTCAAAGCATAGATTTGACAACCAGCTTGTGGGAGATGGGACCTCCATCTCTACTAATGACTAGCTATGTAACTTGGAACAAATTCCACAACCTCTCTGTGCCTCAGTTCCCTCACTGGGTATGATCGAAACAGTAATAGTGCCTATGTCATAAGATTGCTGGTAGTATTAAATGACAATACATGTAAAGTGCTTCCAACAGTATGTACAATTACTGTTAGTTCTTATATCCTTTGAGCAACTGCAGGGTTCTATGTGAAGAGTAATGAAGAATCTAATCTATAGCCTACTGAAGTGCTACAATTAGGCAATTAGGAGAGGACATGGAGTTGATCTACCAAAAAATCCAGTTTCCCCAATTTACTGTTCTTTCAAGCCAAACTTAAGGGTTTACTTATGCAATGCACACACACAGCTGCTTACAAAATAGGTACCACTCAAATCCAGACTGAGTAAAATCCTACATATGAATTTTGTTCAGTGAATGTTGACTGAAACAATAAGAGGACTAATTTTCTATTCTAGAAACCTCTATTCTCATCTTCTACCTATCAGCATGTCATACATTTAAAAAGGCTGATGAAACCTAGTGTTGAAAACAATGTGGGAACACAGGCACCACCAAACACTGGTTGATGGGATAGAAATTGATATAACCTGTTTGGAAAGCAGTTTGATTATCTTTATCAAATGAAAAAATATCAGTAAACTTTGAATCAGAAATTGTTTTTAAAGATGTATTATCGTACATATATACTTGCAACATAGACATATGAGGTCTGATAAATTAAGTTCACGAATCTTGCCACTGTGCACTTACACTGGCAGCACTGGGCAAAAAACTTGGTAAGGTGTCATAACCTTGGTGTATCTGTCTCTCACAGCTGTGCTCATGTCGATGTTTGGCAGTGTCTTGCTAAGTAGAGTTCATTATTGTGGTTGCATGGTTTTGTGTGCTGTCATGACAATGTCAGAGCTTGAATTAGAGCAATGATCAAACATTAAATTTCTTGTTAAACTTGGCAAGAGCGGAAGTGAAATCAGCGACATGTTATTTCAAGTTTATGGGAAAATGCCATGAAGAAAATGGCAGTGTACAAGTGGATTAAACATTTTTCTTGAGGGGAGAGAAAGTGTCACTGATGACGAGAGGTCAGGGTGGCTAGTAATGAGTAGAACTGATGAAAACTTGCAAAAATTCGTTGAACTGTGCATCACAATCATTGGCTGACTGTGAGAAGCACAGTAGACTAAGTAAACATCAACAGAGAAAGTTGGGAAAATCTTAGCTGAAAATCTTGGCATGAGAAAAGTGTGTGTAAAAATGGTCCCAAAGGAGCTTATTGAACAAAAACAAAGAGTCAAAGTTTGCTGAGACCTTCTGGAGTGGCAATACGATTTTTTGGGCCCTGTTATCTCTGGTAATGAAACATGGGTATACCCATATGACCCTGAAACAAAGCATCAAAGTGCACAATGGAAGTCAGCCAATTCTCCACAACCAAAAACGTTCCATCAGTCCAAATCAAGAGTTAAAACGGTGTTGCTAACCTTTTTTGATACCAGAGGGATTGTTCATTATGAATTTGTACCAATCGGACAAACAGTCAACCCAGTTTACTCTTTGGAAGTGCTGAAAAGGCTGCATGCATGAAAGAGTTAGATAAAAACAACCTGAACGCTTTGCCAACAACTCATAGCTCTTGCATTATGACAATGCATTAGCTCACATGGTACTGTCTGTGAAGGACTTTTTAGCCAGTACACAAATAACTGTTTTGGAACACCCTCCCTATTCCCTTGAGCTGGCCCCCAGTGACTTTTGTCTTTGCTCAAAGATAAAGGAAACTATTGAAAGGAAGACATTTTGATGACATTCAGGATATCAAGGGTAATTTGATGACAGGTTTGATGGTCATTCCAGAAAGAGTTCCAAAATTGCTCTGAAGCATGGATTAGGTGCTCTCATCTGTGCATAGCTTCCCAAGGGGAGTACTTCAAAGATGACAATAGTGATATTCAGCAATAAGGTATGTAGCACTTTTTCTAGGATAAGTTTGTGAACTTAATTGCTAGACCTCAGTATGTATATGTGCATATACATATTACATGTAAATATTAAATACATTTATATGAGCATGCATTTCATATGTATGTGTATGTGTATTCTTTATAGCACTAGTTTTGATGGCAAGAAAAAAGAACTTGAATCAACAATGTCCACCAATAATGATTAAGTTATAGTACAGCCATTAAATCAAACCATTATAAAGAATAGAACATCTCTTTACATAGTAATGTGCAAAGATGCCCAAGGTACTTTAAGCAAGAAAGCAAGCTACAATATCTTTTGGTATCCTCTTATTGTTTTATTTTACCTTGTGAATATAATGACAGTAATAATGTTTAAGAAAAATTGGGAAAACACAGAAAAATCTTAAACAACCTAACATTACATGTCTAGGAACTAGAAAAAAGAAGAAAAATAAAAAGCCTCTAGTTAGCAGAAGAAAACAATAAACATTAGAGCAGAAATAACTAGAGACTTGGAATACAATAGAAAAGCTCAAAGAAATTAAGAATTGGTTCTTTGAAAGGATAAATAAAATTGACAAACCTCTAATTAGACTAAGAAAAATAGAATATTCAAATAAAATCAGACATGAGTGGGTACATTACAACTGATACCACCAAAAAACAAAGGGTCATAAGAGACTCCTATGAATAATTATATACCAATAAACTGTACAACCTGGAAGAAATAAACTAATTCCTAGAAACATACAAACTACCAAAACTAAATCATGGAGAAGTAGAATATGTGAACAGACCAATAACAAGGAGATTGAATCAGTAATCCAAAACCTCCCCCAACAAGAAAAGCCAGAATTAGATTGTTTCTGGTGAATTCAAACATTTAAAGAAGAATTAAAACCAATCCTTCTCAAGCTTTTCCAAAACAATGAAAGGAGAGAACACTTCCAAACTCATTTTATAAAAGCAGCATTACCCTGACACCAAAGACAGATAAAGACATGACAAGGAAAGAAAACTACAGCTTAATATCCTTGATAAATACAGATTTTAAAAATTGCAACAAAATACTACCAAATCAAATTCAGTAACACATTAACAGGCTAATACAACATGATCAACTGGGATTCATCCCTGGGACACATGGATGGGTAAATCAATAAAATGTGATATACCACATTAATGGAAAGAAAGCTAAAAATCAAATGATTATCTGAATAGATGCAGAAAAAGCATTTGAGAAAATTCAACAGCCCTTCATGATAAAAACTCTCAACAAATTGGATACAGAAGGAAAATATCTCAACATAATAAAGGCCATATAAATGAAGCCCACAGCAAATATCATACACAGTGACAAAATGTTGAATGCTTTTCCACTAGGTACCCACGTTCACCACTCCTACTCAACACAATACTAGAAAAAATAATCCTAAAGTTCATATGGAACCACAAAAGATCCCTAACAGCAAAAGCAATCTTGAGAAAGAACAAAGCTGGAAGAATCACACTTTCTTATTTCAAAGTATATTACAAAGCTATAGTAATCAAAACAGTATGCTATCTGACATAAAAAACAGACACATAGATTAATAGAATAGAATAGACAGGCCAGAAATAAATCCATATATATATGGTCAACTAAAATTTGACAAAGGAGCCAAGAATACTCATTGGAGAAAGGATATTTTCTTGAATAAATAGTGCTGGGATACACATGCAGAAGAAAGAAAATGGGCCCCTATCTTACACTGCTCACAAAAATTAACCCAAAACAAATTAAAGACTTAAACAAAAGACCTGAAACTATAAAACATAAAAAAAATCATAGGGATGAACCTCCTTGACATTGGTCTTTGCAACAATTTTCAGGATATGACACCAAAAGCACAAGCAACAAAAGCAAAAATCACTAAGTGGGATCACAACAAACTGAGAAGATTCTGCATAGCAAAAGGAAAATCAACAAAATGAAAATGCTAGTATTACGGAGATACAAATAAAAACCACAATGAGATACCACCTCACGCCTGTTATGGTGGCTATTATCAACAAGACAAGGAATAACAAGTGTTGGAGAGGTTATGGGGGGAAAAGGACCCCACATATACTGCTGGTAGGAATGTAAACTGGTACAGCCACTATGGAAAAGTGTATGGAGGCTCCTCAAAAAATTATAGAATTAACATATGACCCAGCAATCCCTCTTCGGGTTATCTGCCCAAAATATCTGAAAACATCTATCTGTACAGTATATGTACCCCTATGTTCACTGCAGCATTATTCACAGTGGCAAAGACATGGAAACAACTGAAGTGTCCTTCTATAGATGACTGGATAAAGAAGCTGTGGTACACATACACAATGGAATATTACTCAGCTATAAGAAGAGATGAAATACTGCCATTTGAGAGAACATGGATGGATCTTGAGATTATCATATGACTTCACTCATATGTGTGATCTCAAATTGAAAACAACAAACAAAAAGACAAACAGAATAAGAAAAACTCATAAACACAGCAGTTTAGTGGTTACCAGAAAGGAAGGAGCTAGGGAAAGAGATAGAAAAGGGTAAAAGGTGTCAAATGTACGGTAAAGGAAATTTGACTTTGGGTGGTGAACACACAGTGCAAATGTACAGATGATGTATTACAGACTGTACACTTGAAACCTGTATAATTTTCTTAACCAATGTCACCCCAATAAATTTAAGAAAATAAAAAATAATGGAAAGAAGGGCAACCTACGCCACAGGAGAAAATATTTGAAAACCGTATTTCAGATAAGGGGTCAATATCCAACATATACAAAGAAATAAAATAACTCAATAGCAAAACAACAAACAATTCAATTTAAAAATGGTCATTGCAGTGCTGTTCACAGTGCCCAAAACATGGAAACAACCAAAGTGCCCTGCGACAGATGACTGGATAAAGAAGCTGTGGTACATATACACAATGGAATATTATTCAGCTATAAGAAAAGATGAAATATTGCCATTTGCAACAAAATGGATGGACCTGGAGATCATCATGCTTAGTGAAATAAGCCAGACAGAAAAAACAAAGAACTGTATGACTTCACTCATATGC